>CAUYRH010051575.1:0-21386 GCA_963574655.1 Perodicticus potto
GCCGGGCGTTGTGGCGGGCGCCTGTAGTCCCAGCTACTTGGGAGGCGGAGGCAGGAGACTCGCTTGAGCCCAGGAATTAGAGGTTGCTGTGAGCTGTGATGCCACGGCACTCTATCCAGGGTGACAGCTTGAGGCTCTGTCTCAAAAAAAATAAAAATAAAAATAAAAACCATAATGATGAAGATGAACGCCTAAGGTCATAATGTAATATGAGGGCCAGACTTCTAGTGGAAAGTAGCTGCTATGACTCAGAAAATTTCAATAAGTAACAATAACCCCAACCAGGACATCAGACATGTGGTATGGTAATGACTTCTGTTACACTGTTCTAATGGTTTCAAGAAACCTAAAAATAGTTTTCAGAAGGGATTAAATACATCTCATTTTTTTGATGTTGATACTTTGTGGGGAAAAAGCAACCAAAGACTTTATGAATAAGGGATAGCAATGATTACTTACAGGGTGATGAAGTCAAGAAGAATTTTTTTGAGACAGAGTTTATGTCACCCTCGGTAGAGTGCTGTGACGTCAGAGCTTACAGTAACTTCAAACTCTTGGGCTCAAATGATTCTCTTGCCTCAGCCTCCCAAGTAGCTGAGACTACAGGCGCCCACCACAATGCCTGGCTATTTTTTGTTGTTGTGGTTGTCGTTGTTTAACTGGCCAAGGCTGGGTTCAAACCCACTAGCCTCGGTGTATGTGGTCGGTGCTCTAACCACTGAGCGACAGGTACCAAGCCAAGGAAGACTTTCAAATGTGTGTTCTATATCCTCATTTTAATGATGATGAATACTCCCTCAGGTTAAATACCTTTACTAGGCTTTCCCAATTAGTGTTTGTTGAAGTCTCTAAACTAATTCAAAGCTCTATTTAATTACATGATGCTATTATGAAATTTTTCAGAAATAAATTATAAAGATACATCTCTGATTCATAAAGGAATCTCATTAAGTTTAATTTTTCAGGGAGATGGGAATAAGAACGCTGTTCTTGTAGATTTTTAGAAGGCCATATAAACAAGGCCTAAAGTCCTGTTAATTCTAATTCAGGCATTCAACCTGGGGTTTGACTAGATGACTTTCAAGGGATCTTAAATTCTATTACAGTTGGCTCTCCATATACCAGGGTTCAACATCCACAGATTCAACTGTGGATCAAAAATATTTGGGGGGAAAAAAAAAGACAATAAACAATAAAAAATACAAATTAAAAAAGATATAGTATAACAAATATTTACATAGTATTTATACTGTATAAATATTATAAGTAATCTAGACATGATTTAAATGATAGGATTTATGTGGGTTATATGCAAAATATACTAAACTGTGTTATACGAGGGCCTAAGCAGCTGTGTAGCCTGGTGTCTGAGGGGTCTTGGAACCACTCCTCCAAGGATACTGAAGGACAATTGTATTTTTAAACTGTACTATAAAACATGTGATATCCCAAATATCCACCTGGTTTTAACTTTCTTCAGATTATTCAATAACAAATAAATTATGCAATCTCTAGACATGTCAAATAAGTTCTGGGAAAGACAGCTCTCAAGGACAGTAAGTTACGACACAGTTCCAATAAAATAATTATTACAGATGTGGATGTTAAAAAGATCCTTTCCATGCTATGTTATGGGTCTCCATTTCTCTTTATCCTAGGGCCTGAGGAACATGAAAACAACCAATTTTCTCACTTAAGCTGCAGTATAAGACCTTAGGGCTAGTACTTTTATTTTAATTAAAGTTGATAATATTATCCTCAATTACAATACAGAATCTGTCGCATTAATAAAGGTATTTTTGTATGCCTGCAACTAGACAAGAGGAAGAAAGGAATGGAAGGGAAGTCCTGTGAATACTAATACACATGAACTTCAAGGAGACAAGGTGTGACAATCCTTTTCCTTGAGCTGACCTACTTAAAAACACACTCAAAGAAGTCCCCAGGAGGGAGGGGCAATGCCTAACAGAACCTAGCCTGAGTAAATTAATTGCCAAATCACAGCAAGGAATTTGCAATATAAAAGTCAACAATGACCAGTCACACGATTAATAAAATTGCTTAGTGAACTACTTAAAGGCAAACATTAGAGCAAGTTAACTTAAACATACCTGATTTGATGACATATTTTCAACTTTCATTAGTGACGAATAGCTCCTAGAAGAAAAAAAAAAGTGCATTTAAAATCAGGTTATTTAGCCAACAAGTATTTCACGGTTTACCACAAATCTAGTAATGATGAGGGGCTTTCAAAGAAACACAAGAGCTATGAGGTATAATCTCTATTCTCATCTGCAACATTAAAAGAACAAATACCTAGGAACAATAATAAGATGTGTGCAGACCCTCATAGTTTACAAAGTGCCTTTTCCTACTTGTTTCATGTCACCACCACAATAACTTTGTGAGGGAGGAAATTCACCTACAGCCAAGATCTGGAGAATACAGAGCACTGTATTCCCATTGTAAGCACTACAGGAATTCCGAGGAGGAAACGCGGGAGAGAGGACAGAAACTCAGGGGCACCCTTCACTGACAAACAGAACACAAACCACGCTAGCAAGTGGGGAGGATGAGGGAGGGAGGCATTTCAGATCCAGAGAATGAGATGAGCAGAGCCAAAGAGAAAGTGTCTACAAGGACATGCCGAAGATCAAGCTAACTCAAGTGGATTCTAGAAGTAAAGCAGTGGGAAATAAGGCAGGATGCAGGGCCCAGATACACTGCCCTGATTATGTGAGTGAACACTATTTGTTCAGCAAGAAGCTACAATATATGATTGAGTAAAAGACATCAGGCTTAATGGGCATTTATTAAACTTCCACGATGTACAAGACCCTGTGCTAAGCCTGGGTGGTAGATAGGATGAGGAAAAAAAACAGAAAATGACGAACACAAAGCTTAGCCCCTAAGAACTTACTAGGGGGGGAAATGAGACTTCTTCGATAATAGCTATGGTAAAAAATACTATTACACTTTAAAAGTACTATTAAAAGTACAGTTTTTAATATGAGTAATCTGTAGCAAACAGAGGTGAGGGGAGGGTTAAGGCAAGTAGATCAGTTAACAACAACAGTATTTACCATTTACGGTATCCTTAAATTGCCAACAACTGTGTTAAGTGCTTCACACATGAAATTACTGCTAATTCCCAAAACTGCCTTACAGGGTGAGAATTTTAGGTCCAATGTACACGTGAAAAAGGCAGAGTCGGGAAAGTTACATAAGTTGCCAATCAAGGTCTTAGCAATAACAGAGAAGCTACCAGGTCTGACTCCTAAACTCACACTCTCCACCATGCCGCAGCCAATGGCACTATCCCAATCCGAGGCCAGGAGTCCACCGGGTTAGCAGAGGTAATAGCTGTAACAGAAGGGACTCCTGAGAAGAATCAACAATGATGATGTCTAGCTTGGGAGCTGAAGAAAATAAGAAATGAGGAGCTATTCCATCTGAAGCCATGGTGAGATAGTCAAGCAAATATGAATTCTAGAAACTGAAAACTGAAGACCCAGAGGGAAGGTGAATGTCAAGGTGACAGATAAGGAGGTGGGAGACATGCAGAGAGAGAGAGATTACTGAAGCTTGTGAGAGGGAGTGGTACCCGTAGGAATCAACAAAACAGGTAAGGTCGGGGGCGCACAGGAGTGAGGAGGAAGACAGGCTGACAGGCTGTCTCCAAACACACGTCAGGACATGTCAGTTCTGTGGTTAGAGACAATACAGTCATGTTGATTCTGTGGTTAGAGCAGAGAAGCTTAATTTTAAATCACCTGTGACAACTAAAACACATTCAGATGCCCAGCTGTGGGGATCTAGGACCCAGGTCAAAGAACCACCAGAATTCCTATCTACATGAAAATAACACACATATTTACCTTTTTTTAGGTCACTTGTTTCCTGAGCTCCATTCCATTAATCCAACAGCCTCCCTGACATCTTTTTAAATATCTCAAAGGTATTTTCAGATTCTTATGTCCAACTCATGCGCCTCCCCCTCCAAAACTAGTTTGGTTCTTTTCAAGTGTCCTTAGCTCAGAGAACGGCATCAACATCCACTCCAGTTCAAACTGGGAACTCAGGAGTCGTCCTTCACCCCCTTTCTCTGACTCCTTCACTCAATCCAATCTATTACCAAATCCCATCATTTTACCTATAAAATTATCTCTCACCATCATCTGATGTGAACAACTGCCACCAGTTTCCTAAGGGGCTTGTCTGCACCCACGGTGGTTCCCTTTATGATTAGGCTAGCAAAGTGACCTTCCCAAACTCAACCCTCATTGTACCACCCCTTGCTTAAAACCTTTTGATGACTCCAAGGTGCTCTTAGAATAAAGCCACACACGGAAGGGCTGATCCAAGCACCCTCTCACACCTGCTGCTACAGGCACTTGGGCCCTAAGTCCTGCGTATCGTCTTTCCGTTTCCGCACAGGATTTTTGCACACACAGTTCCCTTTGCTTAACCCCCTCCCTAGTTCATATGAATGTTTAATATGCTGTTCACATTATGGAAGAAAACCCAGAAGATATGAAAACTCCATTGGTTGATGGTTCTTTTGTTTAAATGCTTGCAATTTTTGAAATAATAAAATCATACTAAATGCCTTACATTTTAGTAACATACAGGTTAATTTGAATAACATTTGTCAATGACTTGATTGGTTTATAGTGAATAACTTTAAAACTGAATAGTCTGAACAGAGGGCAGAAGAGTATAGTAATTTATGAAGACATAAGAATTAGACTATCAATATCACTTTTAACAAGCTACTTCTCAAACTGTTTCTTCCTCCATAAAATGCAAATACAAATCTGACATGGCTATTGTTAGGATTAAATGAGATAATGCAACAAAGCACTTTAAAGTACAGTGTGTGGCAGATGGTAAATGTTAAAAAAATGTTAGCTATTCTTCTTTACTAAGTGTCATACGTAAGTAAATTAAGTGACATGTTCCTAACATATAACAGCATGTTCCTAAACAAAATCATGTTAGATCTGTAAATGGCACAAAAAGGTATGTTTTCAATTTTCCCCTACTCCAAATAAAAAACAAAAAAAGAATTAACTGCTCTAAAATCCTGCATCACTCACAATTACACAAATCTTAACCAACTGATGGAGCTGATAATTTTTCTTTCACTTTCAATACAAAGGAAACTCACAATTCTATCCCCTATCAAATATTTAAATCTAGGCATTAGTCTGCCTCATGTTAGCAGATTATAATTCAGGTTAACATTTCTGGTGCTCTCCATTTGAATACCACATTTTAAATGAAGCTACTCATCTATCTTAGCAGAACCCCCAACAGAAACAAGAGCATATGGATAACAAGTAAGTAATAGCACTTGATTATAATACCTACAATCTGCCCTGACAACTTTCTAAGAATCCCGGTTACTCTTCATCAAGATGTGACCGGACACCTTATTTGATTCTATGCCATTCCCAAAGGCAGTATGTTAGTCAGTAACATTTTTATCTTTGGGCTGGGAGCAGTGGCTCATGCCTGTAATCCTAGTACTTTGGGAGGCTGAGGCAAGTGGATTGGCTGAGCTCATGAGACCAGCCTGAGCCAAAGCAAGACTCCATCTTTAAAAAATAGCCAGGCGTTGTGGCAGGCGCCTGTAGTCCCAGCTATTTGGGAGGCTGAGGCAAGAGAATCACTTAAACCCAAGAGTTGGAGGTTGCTGGGAGCTATAAGGCCACAGCACTTTACCGAGGGAAACAAAATGAAGATTCTGTCTCAAAAAAAACCCAAAAAAACACATATTACAAAAGATATTTGTGGGAAAATTTACAAGTTCTATTACTATGAATGCTGTTTAGGTCTAGCACTACCTATTTCATACGGATTTAGGGTGGCAGTCAGAATGACACCATCTCCTACCCCCAACCCAGGAGACCCACATCTTAGCCTCGAGAACCTGTAAATGTGTCACCTGTTATGCCTAAATCGACTCTGCAGATGTCATTGAAGGCCTTAAGCTGGGGAGATGCAGACAACCTAATCTAATCACACTGCTCCTTAATGGTAGAGGAGGCAGGGGTCACTGAGGGGACTGTGACTATGAAATGCAGTGTCACTGGCTTTGAAGATGGAGGAAGGGGTCACAAGTCATGGAATGTGGGCAGCCTCTGGAAGCTGGGAAAGGAAAGAGACTCTCCCCTTGAACATCCCTAATGGAGAACAGCCCTGCTGACACTGATTGTAGCCCAGTGAGAGCCTTACTAGCCTTCTGACTACAGGACTATAAGATGATAAATCTGTGTTGCTGTGGTTTTTTTTTTTTGTTTTGAGACAAAGTCTCACTATATTGCCCTTGGCAGAATGCCGTGGTGTCACAGCTCACAGCGACCTCAAACTCATGGGCTTAATCGATTCTCTTGCCTCAGCCTCCCAAGTAGCTGGGACTACACGCGCCTGCCACAACGCCTGGCTATTTTTTTGTTGTTGTTGTAGTTGTCATTGTTTAGCAGGCTCTGGTCAGGTTCAAACCTACTGGCCCCACTGTATGTGGCCGGCACCCTAACCACTGAGCTACGGGCGCCAAGTCAAATCTGTGTTGTTTTAAACCACAAACTGGGGCAATTTGTTTCAGGAGCAACAGAAAACTAATGTAGTCTGTATGTTTATGGCCTTATTCATTTGAATTTGAAGAACAAAACTCTATTTTAACTGTTTACTGTTTAAAAATGTACTTTGGAGTAGGCCTTACTGTATTAATTACTTTAAACTTTCAAAATATAGAAAATTTGTTTCAAAAACAGCTTTGAGAGTTACTAGTGCTGGCCTTTAGAGACAGCTTTATTCAAATAGCATAGCTAGTCAATATAAAATACTTATTAAAGCATCTTTTCCTTTCCTGAAGAACTTTACGAGCTTGACTTTAAGAAAAGATAACCCATGAAGGCTTATCTGAGAATAAAATTATTTTATTGCACATACTCTCATATCATACCCCCATAGATGAGCAATTCATTTGAGCAACACCTTAATACAAATGCCTTTTTATCTGAACCAATTTAAGTCTCGGAGCTTGTGATACGTTCCTCCTTAGACCCACATGTTATTCTTAGGGGTTGATCCATGATTAAAATCAGCAGAAAACAGTCTTTGAGGTCAATCTCCACACTGTCGTTCTAACATACCTAAGTTCATCCATTTCCCTCTTCTTCTTCATTTCTTCTTTTTCTTTCCTTTTCATTTCCTGAATTTGAGCTTTTTTCTCATTCCTCTCTTCACGGTCTCTGCATTCCTTCTCTGCTGCCAGGTCTGGGAATCGCTCTATTTTGGTCTTTTCTAATCTGTTCAGGATCTCATTTACTTTCTTCTCCACTGTCACAATTTTTACCTTTCAGAGAGATAGGGGAAAAAATATTGCATCTTTATTTTTGTTTTTCTCCCAGAAGAAGAGCAAGGCTTTCCAGGGGTTTAGCAACCCAGTTTAATTCCCTTTAGAAAACATACATCATGCTCAGCCCTCAACAACAATGGTGTCAGACAGGAAAGATGGAGAGGACACTCCACTCAGTATCCGGACTCTGCCGCCTCCAGTGGTGCCAAACACTTACGTCCTTCTGCCTGTGAAAGCCGATCTGCCCCACATCCATGTCAGCTGTCTTCTTCAGGTTAGACCACGGCGTATAGACCACATTAACGTTGTTCACCTTGCAGCCTGCCGAGAGAGACCGTCTTCAACATGCAGGCAGGACGAGACTGAGCAACGTGCTCCCTTACCCACTGGCAAATTACCGAAATCCAACAAGGGAAATGGCTTCCAATCAACAAGCCACCCATTGTTTCAAACCACCAAATACTTTTCCAAAAACCACCCACAAAAGGCAAATGGTAGAGCTGGTATTAAACAAAATGCAATCGAAAGTATTTTTTTTTTCTTTTTTTGAGGCAATCTCAGTATGTCGCCCTTTGGTAGAGTGCCGTGGCATCACAGCTCACAGCAAACTCCAGCTCTTGGGCTTAGGCGATTCTCTTGCCTACAGCCTCCTGCTGTAGCTGGGACTACAGCAAACAAAAGTATTATAATGGAAAACCGGAGTACATGGATTCGCTCCAGGGACTTTGGAGAGCTCCCTAAAAGTGGATGCAAAATTTACTGGGTATGGTTTTTCAAGAGAAAAGGACTGAATATGTTTCCTCAGGTTCTCAAAGGAGTCCTCAACTCAATAAAGGTTAAGCAGCAAGAGGAAATCATGGCCTACGACTCAGGAGACGTGGACTCTGTCTGGACCTTACAACAAACCCTCTGGGCCACTCTCGGAAACTCTGGTAGCTCTTTGAATCTTATATGAAACACCAGGAAATTGGACTGGTTTAATAGCAGCACTATTGTTTCTTTTAGCAGTGAAATCCTTTTAACAAAGCAAACATCCAAGCCATCAAAGCAGAGATGCTCTAGAAGAAGGGGTGCTGGGTGCCCTGGTCATCTCTCCTGTCCCCTCACACCACCTCCACCACGCATGTGCCCTCAGGCCACAAGCAGCCTCCCAGGCAGCTCTGAGATTCAGTTTAATATTGGTCTGATGCGCTCTCTGATCTGTTCAAATGAGATAGCAGAAGACTCCAGTGTTTATTAAATCCCCATGCAGACTAGAGAAAGCTGGCGACCACCTCCTTACCCACAGTTAAGGTCTCCAAAAAACAGGGCAAAAATCACATCACGTGCCTCCTGACTATAATGCGCAAAACTTCACGGACTCGTCCGTATGTAGTATTCCTGCCCAAAAATGCGTAAGGGGATTCTGATCAAGTGGAAGCATCAGACAAACCCAAACTGCAGGACACCCCACAACTCGTCTTTCTGACCCCCCGTTTCTTTTTCGAACCTTGAAAAGCAGCCTCTTAAAGTTTAATCCTGGCAGGGCAGCCCAAGGCAGCCTCTGACCCCAGGGGCAAGTTTGCTTCATTACCTCTGGGGCCTTTGCCCCACTGGGCTGAGCTGGGGCAATGTTTTTTGAAAGATAAAGTATCACGGTGCATCTTAGCAGGGTACTGGTGAAACTTATTAAATGTAGAATATCAATGTCTTCATATAGTGATTAAGAAAATGCCATGAAGGCTATGTTTAACACTACGATCAAAATATTTCTGATTGTATATGAAGTCAGCACATTGTGCCCCATGATTGCACCAATGTACACAATTATGATTTAATAAAATTATAAAAAAAAGTATCTAATTGAAAAATAGTATCATAATTTAAAGTACCCTCTGGTGGCCATTGTTCACCATTGGAGAGTTGATACTGAGGTCAGGCCTGGGTACAGAAGAAAAGCATACATTTTTTTTTCAGCATCTGGGGATCAAACATGTCCCAACATAGCCCAGTAGGGTGTTCCAGCAGCACAGGCCAAAATATCAAGTATCCAGGAGCCTGGTCCCACCTGATTGGCAGCTCTTTTGTTAAGAGAACATGTTACCTGGGTGTTCTCTTAGAGAGAGAATGTTACCCATCTGTGGGAAAGAACAAACGTCCAGCGTCTTAATCAATCACATCCTGTATTCCTGGGTTGTCCAAGCGTCCTCTGACCAACCCAAGAAGACTTCTGGCCAAACAAAAGGAAGCATCCTTCCAATGCTTGGGGAAGAATCCCCAAAGGGAGTGGCCTCCTCAGCCCCTGCCCTTAGTGGAATTAGCCATTCTTACCAGTGTAGTACTTAGTACCCACTGGTTCTCCTGTGCTTATTACTTGCTGGCAGCATAGCTCAGAAATCAGGGAGTCTGGTCCTTCCTGATGCAAATTCTGCCCTTTTCTGCACCTGCCCCAGAGTATTAATCAAGTGGGGATGAGCCCCATCCTGGAGAAAATGACTGTGTGGCGTTTGCATGTTTAACCTTTCATTATTTCTACAAGCTTCTTCTAAATTCCCAGTAACAAAGGAAAATAGGCTTTTTATCCAGAGCAGGTCTTAAATGCTATGCTTTCCACCCTCCTTTTTCTTCCCAAAAGTTAACCAGGCAACAACAGTTAAACTCAGGGTTGAGAAACACTCTAAAATTTTTGCCTTAGAACCAGCTACAAGTAGGCAAAGTCTTAAGGAAACCCAGAATGACTTGGAATTCTTCCATTTATGCCAATAAACCAGAAGAAATCAAATACCCAGTGTGATCTTCATTGCCTTTTTTGATTTTTAAGAGACTGAACTGTAGCCGAGAGAGTTTAGGGCCGTTCTTGCCTTGGGGAGTTGCCTCCAGGCTTCCATTCAGAGGCTCCTGGTCACTCAGAGAAGCCCAGGAGGGGAGTAATTTTCCTCTTTGTTTGGAGCTGACTTCTTGGCCTCTAACTGTTAACACAATTCAACTTTTTCTCAAATACACAGAGAGCCAAGTGAATTTAATTCTGCAATGAAAGGCAGTAAAAAATGACCTTATGACACACCTACAACATCAGAAGCACACTTATAACATCTGAAAAATACCAGAAAGAGCCCGTACAAACTTAACTAGTATATAAAGCAATCCTTTACCAACATTCAAACAAGGAGAGAGAGAAAGAAAAGCAACAGAAGGTTTGTAGGGACTAGTAGAAAAGTTTGGGACCATGGAAGACATGAGAGGATAGCAAAAGAGCTGGGAGAGCCCATTTTTCAGAAGGCTGTCAAGTGCCATGGGGTCAGAAACATTGCTAGGTACCTCAGGACCTCCGTTGAGTTACTTCTGTTTGCTCAGTTCTCAAGCCTTCTAACATCCCCTTCCATTCCTTTTTGGAGCCAAGAGGAATTAGTAAATTCATTCCCCAACAGCCTCTCGTCCATGACCTGGAGATTGGCAGCCACACTATGCACTTTAGGGGCAAATGGGCTTGTAAATTATTAGTCTCCATTATCAGAGAAAACCAGGATAGAGGGAAGTGGTCCCATTGCTTAGCACAGGTCTTCAATCCTGTATGACACCTCCAAACATGATATTGGAATTTCATTCTTCAGTAGGTCCTTGGTCTTGAGGATTTGAAGAATGAATACACGGACCACAGATCAGTGGTAAGATAGGATTTTTATTGGAAGTTAGAAAGGTATACAGAAGACGTAAAAAGCACCAGAGCCTCTGGAAGGAGGAAAGAACTAAAACTGACTGGGGAGTCTCTATGTGGGCTCTTTAATCCAGGGGTATAGGTCTTGAGAATTACACTTGGCCAGGACTTGGCAAATAGAAACACGTTTTCATCATTAATGAGTGTTATTGACAAAAGAATGAATGCAGTCCCTCCAGTTCAGGGCAAACGGTCAGGGTGTTCCCTTCATGAACTTGCCCAAGCCTAAGAAAACTGGGGCACCCTGTCCATCCTGGAATGGGGTGGGGGAATCCTGTATCAAAGTTAAAGTAGAAGGAGCCCTGGGTTGTGCCTGGCCCATACCCAGGTACTAAAGTGTGGTGCAAGGCCAGCCCAGCCATTACCTGCCACTTCTCTCTTTTTCTTTTCTTTTCTTTCTTTTTTTTTTTTTTTTGAGACAGAGTGTCACTATGTCACCCTCAGTAGAGTGCTATGGCATCACAGCAACCTCAAAGTCTTGGGCTTAAGTGATTGTCTTGCCTCAGTCTCCTATATAGCTGGGACTACATGCACCTGCCACAAGGCTTGGCTATTTTTTTGTTGAAGTTGTCATTATTGTTTAGCAGGCCTAGGCTCAAACATGCCAGCTTTGGTGTATATGGCCGGTACCCTACACACATAGCTCTGGGTGCCACCAACATGCACTTCTCTTGGTTTCACATCCCTGCTTACCCAGCTCAGCCCCAAGGTCTCCTCTTTGGTTCAGGCCAAAGGAGGAGGAGAAGAGGCTGGTGCTGTGGTCACCTGTGTTCAATTTGGAGACTCAAAGCCTGGAAGGTTGAGTTAATTAGTGGAAGTCACTAATCCCTGAAGGTGGTGGATGTACTTATCAGACTTCAAGTGCCTCTCAGAAACCTAGATCTCACACCCATCTTGCCCTGTCCAGTCACAGTAATCACATTGCTTATGTGTATATCCCATCCTTTGCAGAGTTATGTAACCAAAATATTGAGGTTCCTTCTTCTAGGCCCATTAATTTTTGTTCAGTGTATGATTTCTGGAAGATACACAGAGATCCACCAAGCAGTGCGTGAAGTGCGTGTCTACAGGTAGGCACTTTGTACACACTGTCTCGTGCTCCCATGTGGGGCTCCATCTCTCCCACCCTTGGACCTGAGAAGAGATAATGATAGGGAGTAGAATGTTCTCTTATGCTGAAAACAAAAATGGTGTGGTTGAGGCCAGTTACATCTCTGAGGTTAGTAGAATCAGAGCCCTCAGCTGCACTTCAATGTGGCAGCAACTATACCTGTCCGTGGTGACTCACGCTTGTAATCCCTGCACTTAGGAGGCCAAGGAGGTAGGTGGATTGCCTGAGCTCACATGTTTGAGAACAGTCTGAGCCAGAGTGAGACCTCATCTCTGAAAATAGTCAGGTATTGTGTCAGGCTCCTGTAGTTCCAGCTACTTGGGAGGCAGAGACAAGACAATCCCTTAAGCCCAGGAGTTTGAGGTTTCTGTGAGGTATGACACTATGGCACTCTACCAAAGGTGACAAGTGAGACTGTCTCAAAAAAATGTGGCAGCAACTGGCCACATGCTGTTCTGAATCAAAAGCTGTGCTCTACACTTAATGCGTAGGATGAATTTTAATGATATGTAACCAAAGTAATTCATCAATACCCTTTTATTCATCAGTTATGAGAACAATGATATTTTGGGATATATTAGGTTAAATAAACAATAACAATCAATTTAACCTATTTCATTATCTTTTTTGTGATGTGGCTGCTAGAAAAGTGAAAGTGACACATGTAGCTCTCATTTTATTTCTATTGGACAGGCTGAATCAGAGGACGGCTTCCCATTTCAAAGCTCAGGTTGCCCCCTCAAATGACCAGAGTTCAGGAAAATTTTTAAAAATCTTAAACTTTAAAATAATTGTTGCTTTTCACAAGATGGTGCTGAGGCAAAGAAGGAAGCTCGCACCCCTCCCAAAGCCAGAGCCAAAGCAAAGGTAAAGGCCAAGAAGACAGTGCTAAAAGGTAACCACAGCCAAATAAAAAATGATATTTATACCTCACACACATTTTGGTGGCTTAAAGTTCTGTGGCTCCTCTGGAGCCACATATCCCACATATCCCACAAAGGGCATCCCCAGGAGAAACAAGACTGACCACTGTGTCATCTTCAAGTTCTCCCTGAACACTGAGTCTACCATGAAGAAGAGGGAAGAGGACAATACACTTGTTTTCATTTGAGTATCAAACCAACAAGCACTAGATCAAACAGGCTGTGAAGAAGCTCTATGACATTGATGTGGACAAGGTCAACACCTGGATCAGGCCTGAGGGAGAGAGAAAGCCATATGTTCCACTTGCTGATTATGATGCTTTGGATGTTGCCCACCAAATTAGGATCATCTAAACCAAGTTAATGCTGGGAGCGGTGTCTCACACCTGTAATCCTAGTACTCTGGAGAACTGAAGCAGGTGGATTGCCTGAACTCATGGGTTGGAGACCAGCCTGAGCCACAGTGAGACCCCATCTCTAAAGAAAACAGCCAGGCATTGTGCAGGTTCCTATAGTCCAAGCTACTTTGAAGGCTGAGGCAAAACAGTCACTTAAGCCAAAGAGTTTTAGGTTACTATGAACTGTGATGCCATGGCCCTCTACTAAGGGTGACAAAATGAGAATCTGTCTCAAAAAACAAAAATAAATAAATAAATAAAAATATCACATCCAGCTGGCTAGTTTTAAGTGCAACATGGATATAGAGTTCGTGTGGAATATAAATGGTAAAGTATGTTAAATAAAATTGAAATAGTGAAGGTTCAATTTTATTTATTTATTCATTTGTTTTACTTTTTTGGACACAGAGTCTCACTTTGACACACTCATAGAGTGCCATGGTGTCATAGCTCACAGGAACATCAGTCTCTTCTACTCAAGAGATTCTCTTGTCTCCGCCTTCCCAGTAGCTGGGACCACAGGCGCCTGCCACAACACCTGCGATTTTTTTTTTGTTCGGTTTGTTTGTTTGTTTTCTTTAGCAGGCCCTGGCCAGGTTCAAACCCACCAGCCCCGGTGCATGTCACTGGCCCCCTAACCACTACGGGTGCCCAACCCACTGTGAAATTTTTTTTTTTTTGAGGCAGACCCTTAAGCTGTTGCCCTAGGTAGAGTGCCATGGTATCACAGCTCACAGCAACCTCCAACTCCTGGGCTCCAGCAATTCTCCTGCCTCTGCCTCCCAAGTAGCTGGGACGACAGGCACTTGCCATAACGTCTGGCTATTTTTTGGTTGCAGCCGTTGTTGTTGTTTGGCGGGCCCGGGCTGGATTCGAACCCACCAGCTCAGGTGTATGTGGCTGGCGCCTTAGCTGCTTGAGCCACAGGTGCCGAGGCAACCCCACCCTGAAATTTTAAGATTAAATAATAAACTACAGTAAATTGCACATGAACTTTATGTCCAGCTTGTATATAACTTTTCACCATAAAAAAAAAAAAAATATATATATATATAAATTGTTAACATTGTTTCTGTCAGTGGAAAACATGTATTTACTTAGTGTTTATATATAAATATATATGTATGTATCTATAACTGAAACTATTAAAAGGATATAATTTATATTCAGCACTAAATACAAATATCCCTCAGGCAGAAATGCATGTCAGAGAAGGCACAAAGCCCTGAGTAAAAAGAGCTACAGAGTTTGTTGGGAAAAGTCCATGGTGTAGCTCAGCCCTTCAACCAAAGGTGTACTACATAGTCCTTTGTATTCCCTGTTGGGAGCTTAAACACCACTTCCTGCATGAAGCCTCCTGCAATGCTAACCCCTTGGAGGTGACAGGTAATTTCTATCTTCTCTGAACTGCTAAAAGCAGCATTTGCTTTAACTCCCAATGGTGTTCATCTGCCCATGAGGTTAAGAAGTTCTTTATGTGCATGTTTTTACCTAGACATCATGATGTATATTGAAAACACCTTCACAGCAGAGTCTAACTCCTGCTTAAATAGTAGATGCCCAATTCTGGCACAGACTAAACACTTAGTAAATAGAGTTTCATTCCTTTGGTCAAAATTTGTTAGTTACTGTATGGCAAGCACAATGGCCCTGGAATATAGAGATGAACAAAGTCATGATCCCTGTCCTTAATTTAAAAAAAAAAAAAGAAAAATGTGCTGTGGGGAAGAAACTATTAGCATTCCAGCCTCTTCCAGCTTCTTGTTGGATGGCATTCCTGTCACTCAATGTCAGAGAGGTGGTGTCTTAGGCCCTATCCAATCAGGGATGCTCCAATATGAACTGTCCAATCAGATGCACATCCAGAAAGAAGGCAGCACCAGGATTCTAAGCAGCATTTTTCTCTTGACCTGGGCTCTGAGCTGGGGCTTCCTCTTCAGCTGTTCTATCTCCTAGAGATCCCAAGTGTCTGTGCAGCAGCTTCTGTCACCCTGTGACCTGCAGGTACTGGGAGGTCTGTAGGGAGGACACCGGGACATCCCAGGAGCTGGGAAATGGTGAGTACAGGAGACTGGGTGTCCTAAGAGGGGGAGGGGCGTGGTTGGAGCCAGAAGTGGCTGTGGCAGAACAGGGCAATTTCCCTTCAGTTTTAGAGTCTTCAGACTAAAGTTTGCCTCCGTCACTCCTTGGCCCACGGACCCCACTTGGCAAAAGGTGGGAGTAGGGCAGGGAGTTGGGACCCTGTTGCCTTAAGCGTTCCTGGACCAGTTACCTGGATCCTGGCCCAGAGCTCTCTGAGCAGTTGTGTGCCTGCAGCACCTGGCATCCCTCCCTCATGGTGACATTGGAAGGGTCCTCAGGGAAGGAACCCAAGTGAGTCTGTGGGGTTTGTTCGTGGGAGGGGCTGTAGTCTGTGGGGCTTAAACAAACTGAGGTCCCAAGGTGGTGGCTCACTCTCTTGCAGAACCAGAGTTGGCTCTTTTGCCTGTTCTTGTAGTTAAACATGGGGACAGGGAGTTGATGCATAAAAGCTTTATTATTGGAAAGGCTAGTAATTCCGGAGAATAGTGAGAGTAATTTTTTTCTTTTTTGTTTTGAGACAGAGACTCAAGCTATCACCCTGGGTAGTGTGCAGAGTCATCACAGCTCAGAGCAACCTCCAACTCCTGGGCTTAAGTGATTCTTTTGCCTCAGTCTCCCAAGTAGCTGGGAATACAGGCCCCTGCCACAATGCCCAGCTATTTTTTGGTTCTAGTTGGCAGTGTTGTTTGGCAGGCCTGGTCTGAATTCGAACCTGCCAGCTCTGGTGTATGTGGCTGGTGCCTTAGCCACTTGAACTACAGGCATGGAGCCGAGAGCTGACTGATTCTTCCTATGTTTTAAAGTGCATTCTGAGGGGAGGAGGCAAGATGGCTGACTGCAGCCAGCTTTGCACAGAGGCTCCCATCCAGGAGAGTTAAAGGACAGAAGTTTAGCAATTAAGCTGATTGTTTGGAGCTGAGTCATGAGAGAAGATTGAAGAGATGAGGTGCTGAGATGAGCTGTGACCCCAAGGAAATAAGCAATAGGTACAAAACTCATTGCCAAGCAGATAGGAGTCCCCTCGCCCATGAGAATGGCTGGCAGTATACTTTCTACAAACAAGTGAACAGACTGCAGGTCTCCTCCTATTTTATCCTATGGGAGAGACCTTCTAAAAACTGGAACTCCTTCCCCAGAGAGGACCCACTCATGTGCCATGACACTCTCCCTTCAGGCATAAAACTGAACATAGACTGTACCTGCAATTCTGAACTCCCAGAACTCTCCTCCACTCTCACCCCATGGAAGCCTGGAAGTCTGTCCCCTATAAAGTCCAGATTCCTGGACATTTTCTCAAGACGTGTGGATAGGGCAATTCTGTGCTGAATTGGTTCCATGGGTGTAAAGCTGGGGCTGTGGAGTGAGGGAGCCATGTGGGAGAGGGAGAGATGGTGCCCTGCAGTGCAGCAGCAACAGCGGAAACAATAGGGCTCACACCCCTGGTCATGTTTTGGAGAAACATTTCCTGCCTCTCTTAGAAGCAGAGGGAGCTGGGCCTCTGCTCTGGTGGCGGCCATGGGCAGAACAGATCTGGGATGGAAATGAAGGCCCCACGAGCAAAGGATAAGTGGTACTTGCCTGGGTGGGGCATGGCAAGGATGGAGAATAGAATCCATGAATGCAGAGGCAACATACTCCCAGGGTGGGGCTGAGTCAGAATTGCTGCCTTTGTGAGCCCAAGATACAACTGGCCCCCAGGGAGCATAGCTGGGACAAAAGCAGGCATGGCAGCAGCAGCAGCCCAGGGAAGGGCAGGACCTGAGAGCCATTTGTGAGCGCTAACTGTGCCTGCTCCAACAAAGAGTGCAGCAGAGACAGAGATACCAGCTCTGTGAGAATTGTTACAGCAGCGGCACAGGAAGGGGCTGAGTTGCAGTTTCTGTGAATTCAAACAGCACGTGGAATGCAGGGGAATATAGCAAGGACAGAAATGCAAATTCTGGGAGAATGTAAGTAGCAATAACATCAATCAGGGGTAGTGCTGGAACTGAGTGAAACTCCCAGCCTCCATTAAGCACCTGAGGTAGTCAGGCTTGAGCTCCCCCCTGCCTGCTGGTGGCAGAGTACAGTGGCCTGGCCGAGGAGACATAGATCTCCCAATGACTCAGGAAGGCACAAACCCCTGGTGCATCTGCTCATTGGAGGAAACTGGGTCACAGCCCTGTGGGGTTACCAGTGACTGGGAGTGACAGAGGTACAAGGTGGGGAAGGAGACATCAACATTCCCAGACTAATTCATTTGCTGGGTGGGCCCTTCTGACTCCACAGAGCATCAGGGTGAGTCATACTTGAGCAGCCAGCAGACTCCTGCTATCTAGTTGCTGGAGACCTTTTGAACTCTCCCACTTGAGACTGGGGGCTTACTTGGACAACTTATTTAGAACTCTTGACCTGGGCCAATCACCAGAGGAACATCCAAGGTGGTACCCTGGTTGTGTTGTGGGAAGGTTTGATTTTCCTTTTCCAGTTGTTGCCCATGGGGGGCAGGGTGTATTAGTTGCTTGTATTTCTCCATAGCTGAGAATTCAACCCAGAGTTACTGATTCACTAGGATTGGACAGAGACCAGCTGAAAACAAGACAGAGAAAGTTAGCTCTACCACACCAAGCAGGTCCCCAGTGTCTCGGGCCGTACTACTGTACAGGTCCTTTGCAAAGCTGTAGGGGAAAACCAGTTCCACCTCTTGGACAAAGGACTGGTTAAACACTACTCCAGGAGGCCCCAACCCAACTTCACCTCATCTGCCCATCTAGCCAAACAGTGTAAAATAATCATGGGCAGAATCAGTGGAAAAACTTCGGCAACATGAATAACTAGAGTATATCAACTCCCCCAAGGAATAATACAGCAGATACAACTGAAGATCCCATTCATAGACAAATGACTGAGATGTCAGCAAATAAGATTAGCAGAATGGAGGTAAAGTTGGAATTAGAAATTCAAGGAACATTTTAAATGGTGTCTCAAGAATTCAATGAATTCAAAGAAAATCGCCAAAGATTTTGACACATTGAGGCAAGAACTTGCAGCCATCAAAGATCTGAGATATAAAGTAGAATCCCTTGGTAAGAGAATGGAGCAGGCAGAAGAAAGGATTTCTGACATTGAAGACAAAGAATTTGAATGCTCCCAAACTCTCAAAGAGGAAGAGAAGTGAGGAGAAAAAAATGGATCATTCTCTCAGAGAGCTGTGGGACAATTCGAAGAAAACTACTATTTGCCTTATAGGACTTCCTGAAGGTGATGAGGTTGCTTCAAAAGGCCCAGATACCCTACTCCAAGAGATAATCTAGGAGAACTTCCCACACATGGCAAGAGATTCTGAAATTCAGATGGCACACAGTTTCAGAACCCCAGCATGACTCAACCCAAACAAAAAATCTCCCAAACACATTATAATTAACTTCACTAAAGTTAATATGAAGGAGAAAATTCTGCAAGCAGCCAGATGTAAGAAAACCATAACCTAAAGGGGAAGAATATTAAAATGACTGCAGATCTCTCTGCTGAAGCCTTTCAAGCTAGAAGAGAGTGTCACACACCTTTAACCTCCTAAAACAAAATAATTTTCAACCCAGGATCCTGTATCCAGCTAAACTGAGTTTCATTTATGATGGAGAAATTAAATACTTCGATGACATTCACATGTTGAAGAAATTTGCTATAACTAAAACAGCTCTACAGGATATTCTCAGACCTACCCTCCATAAGGACCAGCACAATTCTTCACCGCCAAAGTAAACTCACTCAGAAACTTTTGATCAAATTCTAACTTCTATAGTGAAAAGAATAAAAATGTCCACTGGACTTTCAAAAAACTCGATATCCAAAGTTCTACCAGGCTTATCAATATTCTCAATTAATGTGAATGGCTTAAATTGTCCACTAAAGAGGCACAGGCTAGCTGACTGGATACAAAAACTCAGGCCAGATATCTGCTGAATACAAGAATCTCATCTTGCCTTAAAAGGTAAATATAATCTCAGGGTGAAGGGATGGTCATCTATATTTCAGGCAAATGGAAATCAGAAAAAAGCAGGTGTTACAATTTTATTTGCAGATACAATAGGCTTTAAACCAACAAAAGTAAATAAAGAGAAGGATGGTCATTTCATATTTCTTAAGGGTAACACTCAACATGATGAGATTTCAAATATTAACATTTATGCACCCAACCAGAATGTGCCTCAATTTATAAGAGAGACTTTAACAGACATGAGCAACTTTATTTCCTCCAGCACCATAATAGTCAGAGATTTTAACACCCCTTTGGCAGTGTTGGATAGATCCTCCAATAAGAAACTAAACAAAGAAATTTTAGACTTAAACTTAACCATTCAACTATTGGATTTAACAGACATCTACAGAACATTTCATCCTAACAAAACTGAATACACATTCTTCTCATCAGCCCATGGAACAGCCTCCAAAACTGATCACATCTTAGGTCACAAGTCTAACTTCAGAAAATTTAAAAGAATTTCTTGCATATTCTTGGACCATCATGTAAAAAAAGTTGAACTCAGTAACAAGAGGAATCTGCATACTCATACAAAAACATGGAAACTAAATAACCTTATGCTGAATGATAGCTGAGTCATAGATGAGATTAAGAAGGAAATTACCAAATTTTTGTAACAAAATGATAATGAAGACATGAATTATGAGAACCTCTGGGATACCACAAAGGCAGTCCTAAAAGGGAAATTTATGGCATTGCAAGCTTCCCTCAAGAGACTGGAAAGAGAGTAATTTGACAACTTAATGGGACATCTCAAGCAACTGGGAAAGGAAGAACATTCCAATCTCAAACCCAAAAGAAGAAAAGAAATAACCACAATTAGAGCAGAATTAAATGAAATTGAAAACAAAAGGAGTATACAATAGATCAATAAATCACAAAGATGGTTTTTTTGAAAGGTCAATAAAATAGATAAACATTTGGCTAACCTAACTAGAAATAAAAGAGTAAAATCTCTAATTTCATGAATCAGAAATGACAAAGACAAAATAACAACAGACTCCTCAGAAATTCAAAAACTCCTCAATGAATATTACAAGAAACTTTATTCTCAAAAATACGAAAATCTGAAGGAAATAGACCAATACTTAGAAGCATGCCACCTTCCTAGACCTAGCCAGAATGAAGTGGAAATGTTGAACAGGCTTATTTCAAGTTCTGAAATAGAATCAACTCTACAAAATCTGCCCAAAAAGAAAATCCCGGGACCAAGTGGCTTCACATCAGAATTTTACCAAACCTTTAAAGAGGAACTAGTACCTATATTACTCTACCTTTTCCAAAATATAGAAAAAGAAGGATTACTATTCAACAAATTCTATGAAGCAAACATCACCTTGATCCCCAAACCAGGAAAAGACCCAACAAGAAAAGAAAATTATAGATCAGTATCTCTAATGAATATTGATGTACAAATATCCAATATGATCCCTAGCAAACACAATCCAGCAACACATCAAACAAATTATACACCATGACCAAGGGGGTTTTATCCCAGGATCTGGTTCAATATACATAAATCCATAAATATAATTTATCACATAAACAAAATAAGGAACAAATACCATATGATTCTCTCAATTGATGCAGGAAAAACTTTTGATAATATCCAGCAGCCTTTCATGATCAGAACACTTAAGGTGTAGGGTTAGAAGACCACCCTACATAAGCCACACAAAGGCAAGCCTTTAATGGGTTAAAATGGCTTCTGATAATACAGAATCAAGAGAGCTGGGCCCCCCCGAGATGAAAGTCCATAAAAACAGTGACTCTGAAAGTAAGCTTCCATTA
>CAUYRH010051577.1:0-33330 GCA_963574655.1 Perodicticus potto
TACACCTAAGCTGGCGGGTTCGAATCCAGCCTGGCCCACCAAACAACAATGATGGCTGCAACCAAAAAATGGCCGGGCATTGTGGCGGGTGCCTGTAGTCCCAGCTACTTGGGAGGCGGAGACAAGAGACTCGCTTGAGCCTAGGCATTGGAGGTTGCTGTGAGCTGTGATGCCATGGCACTCTATCCAGGGTGACAGCTTGAGGCTCTGTCTCAAAAAAAAAAAAAAAAAAAAGAAAATCACTTTATGAACCACCTATGTGGTTGAAGGAAAGTGAGGCCAGAGGCCAGAAAATTGTCCTTAGTACCAAGGACTTTTTCCAAAGTCACATACCCTTGAGGCTTTGAGTAACTACCTCCATACAAACATTTTGCTTAGAAAATCTTATAAGAGTTTACCAGTGTGGCGATGTCTAACTGGATCCCAAGAGAACTAGGTCCATAGAGGCCTCCAGCCTAGTGCAGCATGGACATCCTGAGCGCACAGCACGTCAGTCATCCCAGACTGCGGTTTCCTCCCAGTTTTGGCAATCCATAGCACACAATAGGAGGTCAGGGAGGCGAAGGATGGGGAGATGGGAGAAAGAAGCTCCCCGCTGTTATCTCTGCTGTCCCGTTGAACAGAGGGTATAGAAGCTACCTTTCTCTGGGGAACTTCAGGCCACCTGTGACCTTTGGCCACTGAATTTGGTAGGACCAGGCTTTAGCAAAGATCTCTAGGTCACACTGAAGGTGTTTGGGTCCTCTTTGCACAAGATGTGCAAAAGTCCATTACCAAATTCAGCTCACTGAGTATTGGGAAGGTAAAGATAATGTGTCCTAATATAAAGGAGACTACAAATTATCATTGAGGGGAGTTTGGTATGTAAGACGATGCAGAATTCTAAAGAATAATGAGGAAGTTTTATCTAAAATAACTTCTCCAGAATTCTGCCACTGGTTTAGGAGACTATTAGAATATATCCCAAGAGAGAAGGAGAGACGTGTCCACATTTGAACGATGGAAGATGGGGAGGAAAAGACTCATTTGAGAGAGTTCTAGAATATAAGATCTAGAGGACTTGGAACTGATTGGATATAGCAGAGTGAGGAGAGTGGGAGGGTCACAAGATGACACCCAGTTGTGTTGGGGGCGGTGCGAGGGCAGTAAGGTGTATGTGGTGGTTTTGTTTTTTGGATGGTTTTGGAGGGGGTGGGGTGGTGGGAAGGTTGTTGTTTACTTGCTGATTACCTGGGACAGAGTGCTACCCTTAACAGAGACAGAAAATACAGACATGGAAGTGGGTAAAGGGTGGAAAATGCCAAACTTTGTCTTGTCTGTGTGATGTTTGGGTCATGGGGTGTCCAGATCAAGATGTCTAGGGGCACCCTAATGGATCTGGAGGTTTGGGCTAGAGATGCAGCCATGGATAGGCCTCGCGTGGCAGCAGCAGTACAGACCCAGGAGGGAAGGAGACCTTCGGGGGGATGTGCAGCAAGAAGAGAGCAGTGCCGAGGGTGGAAGACGGAAGGTCCCATCTTCCATCGTTTGAGGAGCAGGGAGGACAGGAGTCCAATGAGGACCATCACTAGTTCTGTAGTGCAAAAAAAATATGTACTAGATTAGGTAATATTTTACTATACATATAACCATGTATACACAGAAAAAAGACAAAGGTTATCTACCCACGTTGACCTTGTTTATTCTATGGGGCCTCCAGCTGTTGACATTTTTATGTTTTGGTTTTATATCACCTAAAATTTCTATAATTAACATGTAATTTTGTTATTTTAAGTTAAGACGTGAAAGGAAGGTGGGAATGAAGAGTGGAGGCAGAAACTTTTTGGAGAAACTTCTATAGGAAGTGAAGGGAAGGTCTAGGTTGGGGAAGGGTCAGTGTTTGTTGTTAAGAATGGGCAGCACTGAGCTTGTGTTTGTAACCCTGAGGGAGAGGGGCTGCCAAATAGGCAGCTCATTGCAAAGAGCTAGGGGCAAGGGAGGGAAGAAAAGCACAGACACAGGGCCAGGCTCTGGACAGGCAGGCCCCTTCCTGTGAGACTGTAGGGGATTGGGGTGCACATATGGAGTGATGCAGGATGGGAGAAAACAGGCTGGAAGTCAGACTGGGCACAAGTCAGGGAAGGGTTGAGTTTGCTGCTGTTCTCTGGGGAAAAGTTGAGGTTTTCTGCTGGGAAAGAATGAGAAGGCAGTTGGGTAGAAGGTTTGAAGAGAATAATAGTGTTTGGGAATCATATCTGAAGGACTTGAGGAAAGAACTAACAAAAGACGAGTGAAAGCCTGCCAGCCTCCCTGGGGGTCAGAGCTAAGACTGTTGAGTAACACACTTGCACTCAGTTCCTACGTCACTGCTCACCTGGGACTTGCAAAAGCAGGAAAGTCCAATTATAAGACTGACCGTGGGTTGTGGAGTTGGGGCAGTGGAAGCAAGGAAGTTAAGAGTTTGGAGGGCATTATCTGTGTGGGTCATACTGAGTAGTGATGCTAGTAAGGGCAAGACAGGACCAGACTGGGGAAAGGATCAAGGGGTCAGAGCAGGCAAGAATGTCTGCATGTGAGCGTGCTAAGGACAGTCAGGCATTTCTCTGCTCCTGGAGAAAATGTTCTTCTCTAGCCATGTACGCATTCTGTGCTTATCACCAGGCTAAGAGGTTCTCAGGTGCTGTGGTGAGCCTCACAGAGCAGTGCGTGTGCATGGACTATATAGCACCATGGTCCACGTGAGTCCCGCCCTGACATAAAAAGACTCGAATTAGAGCAAACTGCTCATCTGCAGGGACCGCCCACCTTTCCAACCCTGCTACGAGGAGAGCACATGCACAGTGGCCTGGCAGAAATTAGGCCCAATTTATGAGAAGTTGTGATGTGTCAAACCACAAGTATAATTGTAACCTCTTAATTCCTTTTCTTTTGAAAGAAAGAGGAATAACCATCTACTTAGAAAACAATATAGACGTAAAGACTGTTTTCTCTGAATTCCATCTGAATTCTGCCTTAAGATCTGGTGAACGTGTATTAAAAGGAATGCTCCTTAAAAATTAAATATATTTATACTACCCCAGAAGTTTTAATGTTTAGCTTCCTCACGAGTACTTAGGTTCTTTGGCATGTGACCACTGTAGTGTGACTAATAAAATGTCTTCAGTATAAGATACAGGACACCAAGCAATTTTTATAACTTGGGCAGCCACTGAGTGTGCAAGCAGGTTTTACCTTATACTTAAAATATTAGTTGCCTATGGAATTTTTCTATAAAAATATTAAAATAAAAGTCTACTTTGGGCCGTGCCCACAGCTTAGTCAGCAGGGCACCGGCCACATAAACCTAGGGTGGTGGGTTCAAACCTGGCCTGGGCCTGCTAAGCAACAATGACAACTGCAACCAAAAAATAGCTGCGCATTGTGGCGGGCACCTGTAGTCCCAGCTACTTGGGAGGCTGAGGCAAGAGAATCACTTAAGCCCAAGAGTTTGAGGTTGCTGTGAGCTGTGACGCCATAGCACTCTACCCAGGGTGACAACTTGAGACTCTGTCTCAAAAAAAAAAAAAAAAAAGAAATCTACTTTGTATTTCATAAAATGTTTTCTGAGATGCAGTAAATGGTGACTATAGAAAAAATAGGTGATTTATTTCCTGGGGCAGTCAGTCAGTTATCTGTAAACTAAAAAGCTTAGCACATGTCAGGTGCTAGATAGAGAGACAGGAGCAAGACTTGACCCTCATTTCTGAATTTTCCATCGTCCACTGGCACTAGTGTCACCTAAAAAAGCAATTAAGACATAGTATGGTAAGAGCTGTGAAGGGCAGGCAAGATAGGGTAAGTGCTGACCGTTGAGGACTCCCTGAAGTCCTCTTTGGAAGAACAGGGGAGGTGTACAGAACACAGTACCCACTCTGCCTGGGGGTTTCTGGATGAACCTTTTCAAGATAGCAGTGAGCTGAATCTGTAAGGATGTGCAAAAGTTTGCCAGATGTGAACACCTAGGAAGAGGGAACAACACATGCAAGCATGTTTGGAGCAGCGTGCAGGCAGCTGAAGGGGATGCAGCAGGGAGCCCACAAGGCTGGCATTTTCAGAGCCAGTAGGGCAGGCTGGGCAGTGCTGCAAGGGAAGGCTGGACCATAGTGTCCACAGCACCTTGGACACTATGGGCTGGCCATATTCAGTATTGAAAACCAAGGCTAAAAATTCTACTAACTTTCTCAAGCTATATGGGAACTGGTGGGCCCAGGAGTAGCCTCAACTCTTTCAGGCATCAAAGCTTTTTCCCAGTTCCATCCATGTAAATATGAAAGAGGAAAAGTCACAATCTTTCTTTATGGCTGCGTAATATTCCATGGTATACATCTATACCAGACCACCTATTTTGATCTTCACATCAATTCCATGAGGTAAATGGTATATATATCTGTACTTTGTAGATGGTATGGATAGTTGGTATTATTTCAGTTCCCTAGGCCTGATTTCTTTTTAAATTTTAGATTAACACGAGGATACAAACTATTAGTTTACATTGTTTGTGTTTGTTAGGTAAAGTCCAAATTGTAGTTGAGCCCCTCACCTGGGAGGAGTCCTGTATACCCTTACATTGTGGCCATAGGTGAAAGCTTGCCAACCCCTCTCCTTCCCCCCTCCTCCACTCTCTCCTCCCACTTGAATTTAATTGTGTTTTTTTCTCATGTGGGAGTACAGTTGTTTATTCATTGGTGTCATATTAGTATTGTGTACATTGGATATTTGCTTTTCCATTCTTGTGATGTTTTACTAAGGAGAATGTTCTTCAAATCCATCTAGGTTAATACACAAGATGTGAAATTTCCATCTTTTTATGGTTGAATATTATTCCGTGGTGCACATATACCACAGTCTATTAGTCCCCTAAACAGCAGTTTAAGAACATCTTTAAACTGCTGTTCAAGGGAATGAGCATAAGATCTTTACACTCCAGACACTTTGGGGAAAATTCTAGTGAGTAATAAGGCTGTTGTTACTAAAAGAAAGCTGGTGGGAAGAAATAAGGGAAGTTAAAATTGATGCATCGTCTTTTAAGCAATTGCATTCAGTCAGGATACAGACATTAGTTCTAAGTGAGTGTCTCCCAAAGAATCCACCACCACCTTCAACTCCCCAAGTCACCAGTTCTAATCCTACATTTCCAAATGCTCCCATGTGGATATTTTTCTGCACATCTAATTCGATATTCTAAATCAAACTTCATAACTTTCTCTTCCTATCTTACTTATCCTTCTGTGTGCCTGATTTTGATTAAAGAAACTGATATATCTATAGGCACTCCAATTTGAAACATGAATTTTTAGGCTTTACCTCATACTGCTGCTTTCTTCCAATTAATCCATTGACAATCCATCTAACTGTTAGCAACTGCTGTGGTTTGAGTGTGTCCCCCAAAGTTTGTGTGTTGGAAACTTGATCCCCAGTGTGGAGGTGTTGGGAGGTGGGGTGCAATGGAAGGTGTTAGGGCCGTGGGAGTAGATCCCTCATGAATGGACTAATGCTGTCATCACAGAAGTGAGTCTGTTAACACAGGAATGGGCTCCTTCTAAAAGGGCAAGTTCAGGCCTCTGTAGGGCTCTGTCCCTTCACCCTTCCACCTTCTGCTTTGGGATGATGCAGAAAGAAGACCCTTATCACCGGTTGATGTCTTGATTTCAAACTTTCCAGCTTCCAGAACTCTGAGAAATAAATGTCTGCTAATTATAAATTACCCAGTCTCAGGTATTCTGTTTTATCAGCACAAAACAGACAAAGTCAGTAACCATCTGTTCTTTCCCCTCTGTATAAGTAATTCTCATCAGTGGGATAAGAGCAGGTGTGATATAGTAATGCCTTCTCCCTCCTGCTCTGCTGGCTAGATACACAGGGTAACAAAGCTGTGGATGATGGCAGCATCATTAGAAGAAAATAACTTGAGTTACTGAATACTGCAGAAAGGTGAGCCTCCTATGACCCAAGAACACATGCCTCACACTACTAGAGTCCAGTCTTTATTTATTTGGGGTCCTATTTGTTAACACAGCTTAGCTTACCCTGATATACACACTTACAATGCACCAGGCATTGTCCTTATAATAATGCTATAAGGAATTATTACTATTCTTCTTTCACAGAAAGAATAAACAGAACTTGGGTTTATATAGTTCAGAAAAGTTTTGCAGTGTTACAGGTTAAGTTCAGAACCAGTATTCAACCTACAATTCCAATGCCTAGTCCTTAATTCACACCATATGACCTCACTACCCTATAAAAAATAAACTTCAGTAATTTTTAAAATCTTTTCATCTTTCCATTTAAATTCTTATTTTTAATTTCAGAATATTATGGGGATACAAATGTTTTGATTCCATGAATTACTTTTATACAGTTTGGGTTGAACTTGTAAGTGTGCCCATCCTGAACAGTATGCATTGCACCTGTTAGGTGTGAATTTAGCCCTCTCTTGTCCCCTCTCACCTGTTTGCTCTCTGTTTGGTTTTATGACCATATGTGCACACAGGTGTTGATCGATTAATTCCAATCTAATAGTGAGTACAGGTGGTGCATGTCTATTCTTGGGATAAACAAGAAGAAAGGTCTCCAGTTCCATCCAGGTTGTTACAAAAGGTATTAGTTTTAGTAATCTTAAAAATTAAAAGTGAAGTACTATGGTTTATCCATCTTTAAGCCTTTTTTAGAGATGTTTTCAACATTTTGGCTTCCTGAGTCACTGAAAGTCTAGTTTACATGGAACTGCCCCTCACCTTGAGTACTGGCAGAAAGAATTAAAAGACTAAAATAACTTACATTTCATTCAAGAAATATTTAAGCAACAGTGTTTACCAGGTACTCCCATAGAAATTGGGTACAGAAGTATAAAACAGAGACATTGACAAGGAGCTATTAGAGCAAAGGGGATAAAAAAACTTAATAAAGGTATTATTTGATCACAGCAATTCTGTGAGATGCCAAGGGTAAGCATTATTATCTCATTTTACGTAAAAGAAAATTGAGACATTTGGTTTAAGATTAGCCCAATCTCCTACAATGAGCTAATGATGGGCCCAGATGCAGGACCTATGGCACCTAAATCACAGATGTTCCAAAGATTCTATTTGGAACAGAATAGAATCTGTTCAAAATCGGTGGGGTGGGGATGAGCAGAGAGATGTTCATGAAATACTGACTGTATGTATATATATATATATATATATATTTTTTTTTTTTTTTTTTGGCGCAGTTTTTTTTTTGGCCGGGTCTGGGTTTGAACCCACCACCTCCGGCATATGGGACCGGTGCCCCACTCCTTTGAGCCACAGGCGCGGCCCTGACTACCTGGTTTTTAAAGAAGCACTGATGGAATGATCGTAAGATATGGGTAAGATTTTCAGCTAAACACTTCTGTTATATCATAGGAAAAGACAAAGAGTATGAAATTGCCTT
Source organism: Perodicticus potto (assembly GCA_963574655.1). Lineage (NCBI taxonomy): Eukaryota > Metazoa > Chordata > Mammalia > Primates > Lorisidae > Perodicticus > Perodicticus potto. The sequence goes on from CAUYRH010051577.1 coordinate 7,435, forward strand.
TAGCATGTAGTCACACAGAGAGTGGCAGAGATTTGCTTACAGACAGGTTCTGTAAAGATTTTTCTTCATGATACAAAAGAGAAGCCAGGTTGCAGGCAGTGGCACCTGATTTCTGCTAACGTGTTACAGCTCTGGCTGATTCACAATATTTCATCCTTAGCCTCTAAGCACAGATTAATTTAAATAAAGTCTTGATTCTTTTTTTATTTGCTAGGTTCACAATGCACGTTCCACTTCCAGAATGGGAAGGAATATCTAATACTCCCTCTGAGGGCTCTTTCTGTTCTAAAATACAACACATGCACGGCTATGTTTCAGAAGTAATTGATTACCAGAGAGGATGCATTCACAATTCAGTCACATTATCTCCCTGCTTTTTTGGCTCCTTGGAAAAAAAAGTCATATGACCAACTGATTTTATGCCTATCTGCAATGCAGAGAAACATATTTTTATTTTGTAAAGCAAAACAAAATGACCTTCATGAGGAATGTTCAAGGATCATTCAAAATGGTAAAAATCTTTGCAACATTAATAGGCTGAGTAGCATTATAGGTACTTCTAAATTAAATTTAGTACTTGCAGATAGCTGCAATAGAAAATGGATAGAAACATGTAGAAAGCATATCCTTTCATTATAAATACTTTCTATAAAGCTAATTATTCAGAGACAGATACAACAACTATACGAATTGATTTCTAAAATAACAGTCTGGCAAGTGAATTACATAGTAGACACCCCTTGCCTCTTATCAAATTATAAAACAGATGGTGCCTTTCTTTCCTATGTGGAATCTCTTTAAGAGTCTCAATTTAGCCGTTTTTTAATTTCCAGTCTTTTTTATTTAGAACTTTTGCTGTTGTTTTATAATTACTTTTTCAAAATTCAATTATATATTTTAAAAAAAACATATACCAGGGTTTCTCAACCTTACCACTATTGACATTTGGGGCTGGAAAATTCTTTATCTTAGTGTCATAGTGGTGGTAGGAGTGGTCAGGGAGCTGTGTCATTGTGTAATATAAGATATTAGCAGCAATATTGATGTATACCAACAAGGTGCCAGTAGTATCCTTCCTCAGTTGTTACTTGTAACAATGCAAAATATCCTCAGCCATTGCCATATATGCCACTGGCATATGCTAATGGTGCCATGGAACTCAATGCAATTTTATTGCTCAGCTCTGGATAATAGAACATGCAATAATCCATCATGCAGTAAAGAAATGCACCCAAGCAATGCCTTTGGCTATTCAGCTTTTCTATTCCATTTGCAATGGTTTATAATCACATGTATCCAAATATGAGACCTGGGGCCCTTTGAATGAGAAGCAGGTCTAACATTTGATGAGAGTATGTTCAGACCACTTATTATTTATCCTGCGAGTGCTCCAAAGGCCTAGGGTCCTATTTAGTTCCAGCCACATCCAACAGGGATGTGAAAATGTCTAGATTTTGGAATATCTTTGACTCTTTCCTGGTTCAAAGCTGTCTTGAGAGACTAATGAACACTAAACTCAGGTATTTCAGATGTTCCCTGAAAGGGTAGATGGGGACATCTGCCCTCAGGGGACTCTACCCTTAAGTGATTCCTTCATAAACATATGCTGAAATGAATCTATAGGCTATGGGGGAAAAAGATAGGCCTAAAATACTTAAGATTCAGAGGTGTGCTTGGATTTCTCATTGGATTTTTGATTCATCATTTATCAAATAAGTGCATCCCATGTGCCAGGCCTGGTGCTGGGCACAGCAGATACAAAAATGAGTGGGATCCATCCCGCCTTTGGACGATGGATCTGGTATCTGGAAAATAAGGAAGATTGTCATCTACTAAGGCCAGACAATGGAGCCTCACATAATACTCATAAAGTCTAGAATATATAGTAACCTCCACATTCTTAAAACAAAGACCTAATGCCCAGAATTAAGTAATTTTCTCAAATTTATGGTGCTGATGATTGTCAGAGTGCATATGCAAAGCCATTCCTATCTGAATCAAAAATGCATACCTTTTAGACATACTTGCCAGTAATAATTACAGTAGAATATGCCAAGTATCCCAATGGATATATGTATACATTTCAGCTATAATATAGAGGGAGTGGGGGAGGAGTTAATTCTACCTTGAAGAATAAGAGGTATCTTCACAGAGGAGCGGGTATCTATACAAGCTTCTGAAAGACAAGTAGAGAAGATCACTTTTTCATTTCCTGTTGATGCATTCAAATGGCCAGGTATTGAAGGCCAGTCATATATGCAGGCACTGTGCTGAGAGTTATGAGGTGTGGGCACTGTTTCCCAAAGTGTAGTGTTGCACCAGTAGTGTCAGCATTAACAGGAACTTGTCAGAAATGCAAATGTTAGGCCCCATCTCAGTTTTTCTGAATCAAGTGCTCTGGGGACAGAGCCCAGAAATTTGTGTTTAACAAGCCCTTCAGATATTATGAAATGTGATAAAAGTTTGAGATGTACCAGTCAATTCATTACATAATAATTTAATAGATAGATAAACTTGAAATTAATGTTCCCCTCCCTTTCCCTTTTCCCTGTATTCTTGTGCTATTGTTCTGATGTAGAACTTTCTGTGCAAAAAGTAACTTTCCCCACATTTTCCTTTGCTTCTTCGTTTTATCTTGCCAATACGAAATGGAGGGCTATGATTTAATGTTAAAGACATCACTAGCTATGTTGGCAATAACATGTCCAGCCATCGAATTGGTGGTCTGCCACATGATGGACAGGACCAAAACTCTGGCACACCACAGAACTGAGAGCAGTTTCCATACTCTGAGGCCCGGTATTAGTCTTGGCTAAAATACTGCTCCATGCTGACAAATACTATACTTTAAAAGTAATTTCGTGTTCACATATATTTAACATCATTTGGTGCTTTTTAGCTAAAATTACTGAGTGCTAGCTATGTTTCTAATATGAGTCTGGGACAAATCTGCTTCCAATAAGTCAAACGTCTCCACCATCATCAATTAATATCTTTCAGATCACCATGAATTGTTTGAATGAGAGTAGGTAATCATTTGAAACAGAGATCAAACAGGAAAGTGCTTATTCTTTGCTTTCATGGACTGAGATATTCACTCAGAGATTTCACCTACACATAAGTCCAGACCCTCACCTCATCCGGTAGAAATCACTTTTTAACATCTGCCTTCCCTGCTAAACTGTGAGAAACATGAAGGCAAGGACAATGTCTGCCTTGCCCATCTCTCTACTTCCAATACATTAGCACAGTGCCAGGAACGTTTCAGAGAGGCAATACTTTTTTGTTAATTAAATGAATAAATGAAACTGTGGCCTTTTTTATGGTAGCATGACTCGGACCTTTCACTTTGTTTCTCTTCTATTTGTAGCCTCCCCAGATGGGACAATTCACAATCAACAATAACAGTATTTTAGTTTTGATAGCATTCCTTTTCCCAACTTAGTTCCCTGACCCCCAAAGTGCCTAGAAAGTAAAATAGTTGTCTCAATAACAAACTAAAGAATAACTAATTCTGGTGGGAAAATTCCTTACAAAATAATCAGTGTATCTGCCCTTTTTGGCAATTTGGCTATATTGGTGAGTTTTTTGGTCACTGAGTTTCTGTGTATATCAGTCACCCATGAAGTTCACTTTAGATTTTTATGGGTCATTATAAAGTTTACTGATACACAAAAATCAACACATGTGAAATCTACATGGATGGGAACAAATGAAGCCCTCCCCCATAACACCAATAAGCCAAACAAGTTGAAGCTTGTATGAGTGAATCAGAAAGGAAGCTGCGGACTGCGTTTCTTGGAAGTGAAATAATGGTCCATAAACACAGTCTGTCTCAAAACTTTTGTAGTGAGCCACGTATGTATGTATATTTGACCATATCAGTAAGAGTAACAGCTCCCAAGGAGGTCCACGCTAACCTTTGGAACTGTGAATAGGAATATGTTGTCTTACATGGCTAAACAGACTTTGAAGATGTGATTAAGGGTATAGATTTTGAGATGGGAGACTACCCTGCATCAGCCTGTGGGCCCAATCTAATCACACGATTCCTTTAAAAGTAGGACAACTTTCTTGGCTGTGGATGCAGAGAGCTGTGACCATGGAAAAGGGTTGGAGAGATGGGGCATTGCTGGATTTGAAGATGGAGGGAGGATACCATGAGCTCAAGAATACAGAAGCTCTCCGGAAGCTGGAAAGGCAAAGGAAACAAATCCTCCCCTAAAGCCTCCTGAAAGGAGCATGACCCTGCAAACTCTTTGATGTTAGCCCAGTGAGATTCATGTTGGATTTCTGAACTACTGAAATGTGAGATAATAAATTGTGTTCTCTTAAGTCACTATTAATTTGTTACAATAAGAACAGAAGCAAACCATAGTAATGTTTTTAGTTTAATTCCTGTGTATATATAAGCTTAGTTCTAAAAACAGTTATTTTAATAAAATATTTATTCAAATATTATATTTTCATATCAGTTTACTGTTGGGATGAGTACATTTAAATACATATGGACTTCTTAAATTGGCCTTATTAGTTAAAAAGAACTTACAGATAGGCCATTGGAATTTTAATGGGTAGTGCCCTAGTCCTGCCATATTTTTTGGGGGGGGAATTGAGGGAAAAATGATGGTAGTTACATAGCAGTGTATGTAACTATGGACCTATGGACGTGTTTTCTTTGACAGAAGAGATGGGTATACCGAAGGAGTGTAGGAGCAGGAAGGGGACTAGCTATTTGTGGTCAGGTTGCTGAAATATTTGGTGGCTTGTTGGTTTCTCTTTTCATCATGATTACTTGGCAGTATGACAGTACCCTTCATCTGGAGTTTTCTGATATTTGACTTGTTAACATTAACATGGGAATAAAGACATGGAAACAATAACCTTGAAAGTTAAATAAATCATACAAGATTATGGTTAAGATTGAGTCAGAGGTCAAACTTCAGTTTCTTTTTTTTCTACTTCTATTATTGAACTACATGGTGAAGAAAAGTAGAAGCTCAAAAAGTTCTCAGTTCTATTTCCATTTAAGAAATTTTGTAGGATTTCAACTGAAGTAACATCTATTTTCAAGTTTAGAAATAATGGTGAACTGGGTGGCTTAAAACAACACACATTTATTCTATTACCAGAAATCTAAAATAAATGTTAGTTGTGAAAATCGAGGTGTTAGCAGGGCTGACCTGGAGGCTCTGGGTAAGAATCTGTGTGCTTCCTTCTTCTACCTTCTGGTGGCTGCTCTGGTTCCTTGTCACGGGAGCACATCACTCCAGTCCTTGCTCATGTCATCACATCTCCTTCTCCTCTGATTCCGGCTTTTGCTGCATGTACATACAGTATTCTACACATTTTCCACTCTAACTACCAGAGTTATTCATCACAGTTGCTCTCATTGTTACCACTTTAAAAAGTCTATGTCTATTGCTTCTATTAAAATATAAATATGGCCATCCCATTACTCTCTCCTTTCTTTCTTCCATTTGTGCCACTTTGATACCATATAGATTTGTCATTTCTTTGGCTTTTGTAAGGAGCTAATATTTTTTAATGTATTAGATCTGAAATTCTAGTACTGTGCATGTCAAGGTCTTGTCATGAGGGGTGATTTATGTAATATTTTAGTTTTGCAAAAGCAATTAGGGAATGAGCTGCTGCAACACCTGCCTGAAAGTGTAAAGCTTACCAGATAGTATTTCTGAAGCTAATTGACCTAACTGTGTAACTCCATGAAGTATTACAAGAAGTTGCCCTTCGGAGACCTTGGTACACAGACACAACAAATTGCTTTGAATACACGACTTCTTTCTTAACCGTTGACTATTATTAGTAACAACAAGCTATGTTTCTATTTCCTGTGTTAAATTAGATGTCATCTAATGAAGGTCCTACGTTACTAAGTAAGTTATTGACATTATGAAAATCACTATTGATGATACAGTCTCCAGTGTTCCCAGGATGGGAGAGAATGACTTTCTAAATTATTCATTAGTTCTTACACCATTAATGCTGAAAATTGTTAGCACTATAGTTTCTGCACAGTATTTTGACATGTCTTTCTCTGTTACATTTTCTATGAATTAAAGTGATATTGAAGGGTAATTACAAGTCTTCACAGTGTATAATCAGAAGCATTTATCAGAAGAGTTACCTATTGAAAATTCATTGAATCACTTAGGGATTTCTCTTTTGAATAATCTCCCATTCATCCCCTACTCTTCACCTACCAAATATCTTACTGAACCTCTGGTATGAGAAAGAATCAAACAAGCACAGGAATATTCAAATTGTATATATGATAAGCATGGAAAGATAATGGCTAGAAATACAACATTTTGAATTTCAAAAATAATCTTATATACCCTTGGTTTAAAATGTAGGTGAATTTTGATTTATTAAACGTATGATTTTTTTTGTCAATTGGAAATCCAAATTTCTTTTGCTATAATTTCTTTTAAAATCCTTACAAAGTTAGTGATGTTTTCTGGAATGTTCTATAAAAGAAGAACATAGCTAGGATGATTATTTCTCTACTAATTGAAGGGTTTTCATATTGCATTTCTTGTGCTTTAGCTATATAGTTAAGTCAATCCCATCATGGCATCTGGAATTCAGTTTTAGAGAAAAAAACCTTAATGACTCTCTTTATATCTTGGAAAGACCAAATGCACCTTAAATGACACAGAAGAATGTTTTGATTTATTGGAACTAATAGTAAAAATAAAGCATAAATTCTGTATACAATTTTTTTATGTGTGTCACATAGGGACCACATTTTTAAAAATAAAATATAGTCAGTGATTTCCAAAAGGAAAAATAGAAAGGAGTTCTAGCTAAAAACATTGATTTAAACTCTATTCATTCCAAAAATTATTTTTAAAAAATTGTAAACTGAAATAGTTGAAACTTTCTTCAGTATAAATATAGTTTAATTGCAACCATTAGAACAACAAAAGAATGGTGTTAGGGGTATCTAGGCATTGCATAGGGTTGTGGGCTAAGAATGAGTATTACTATACAATAACACACATAGAGGCGTACAGATACACACACACATAGACACATATGGAGATATGTGTGTGTATACATATTTAATTTTGTTTTTATTTCTTAAATAAATGGTATCTTCTGTGTTTATTAAGTGTTCTACATAATAAATATGTAGTTCTTTGCTATTTTATGGACAAATACACGTTTTCATAGCATTAAAAAACCTTACCAGGCCTACAGTGTTCTATGTTATTCAAATCGTGGCCATAGAAAATATACATTTATTAATGCATTTGGAACTTCTCTGCTCACTAATGGTGGATAATATTTTCATATTCTGTGATTTTTCTAAATTAATTATAAAATTCATTCACTGTGCTCCTAGCACTATAAACTTTGCCACCATCAGATATCAGAAGGCATAAAGTGATAAAACTTCCATTTGTTGTTTTCTTGTTTACTGGAACCCAGAAACTGAGTTCCAACAACTTAATAGGTAATTATATCTTTACAGATAATAAGATGCATACAAAATATGTGTTCCAATCTAGTTTTCTAAGAAGGAATTATGTTCCTTCAGTTGTAATCTTTTAAAGCATGCAGACATGTTACCCGATACTCATTTTGGCTTACAGAAAAATGTTCTGATCTTATCACTAAAAGCCACCCACAAATACTACAAGTGGTTGCATATCTTGTGAGAAAAAAATATAATGCATTTTTTCCTATACTATGTACTATATAGAAGAAAACTTTGAACCTAAACCTTGGATTGTTGAAAGATCGCACTAAGTTTTGTAATTATTATGTTCTTTTAAAAACAGATTATATTAAAATCTAATTTTCAAAGTTAAAACGTTATAGATGAAACTATAGTTACGTATTACATATGAAACTTTCCATTCATCTATAATATGTTTGGAAAACAGTATTATTTATGTGTGTATGTATATGTACCTACACAAACACATGATTATACCCATATATGCATTCACATAAGTACTGTACTTTTTGTGAAATAGGATGATGTATTCATTAATTAATTGAAAAGATCTGAATCAGGATACATACTTGGTACAGAAAACACCTAATTTTTCAGTAGAATCTATTACCATATATTTGATAATCCATGGCAACATGAGACAAAGGAAAGCAATATGTTTTTTCTATGACATAGGAGAGGGAAATGATTGAGGTAAAAATAACGGAGTGGAACAAGTATAACACACAAAGGAAAAGATGGATGGCTTTTCTGTGCAAGTGTTTCAGGCAGGGGTGAATTGATGTGTTTAGACTGATCATAGAGTCCTCCTAGATGTGAAATTGTTAGAACTTTCTTTAAACAGAATTGACCCAGTAAGCACTTGTGACTTACCCTCTGAGCTTGGCCACATGTGCTTGGATTATTTCTTACACTATCATGAAAGAGAAAACTAATGATTAGATTATATACTATTAAATGCATATAGTTTCTGAAATAGATTGCTAATTTAGTAAATTGGCATAGTGGTAGGAGTATTTAGCCTTCCTATTCAGGGTCTTTAACTCGGTAGAGTAATTAAGATTGTAAATATCCAATGTCTTTTATTATGACCTTACAAAGCGAAATCAAACTTCTTTTGGTCCTTGGTGACTTGGAAGCATTTCTTCAATATGGCATCATGGGTGCTACCCAAGGAACAAGTAAATGTCTTTAAAATTACCCATTTTCTTAACCAGTCTTCTCTTAATTTCTTTACTGCATTAACCAATGTTCTCCCTTCCATTTATCAAGAAAAATGACTAAGAGGAATCACATATATTCTGCTCCTGTGGGGTAAGTGGTGTAATTCCTAAATGCTCTTGTGTTTATTAAATATCTTTATGCAGATTGTATTAGTTATAGTAATTTCATAACGTAGATAAACATTAAACCAATAAAATTTGAAGGGATAAAGACATTTACATCTATGAAATTTAAATTGAATACTACCTAATAGGGTAGAAATAATTGAACACATGTTTTCATCTACATTTTTTCCTAAAACCCCATGAACGGAAGGAACTAAAAATTATAAGGACACAGGATAAATAAAGTGAGAAAGGAAACAGAAGCAGATACATAATAACACAGATGACCACGTGGTGACTAATTTCAAAATCAGAGATAACTAAAATTTAAGCAATCATAACAGGAGGCCATTAAGAAGCATTTCAATTTGTATTATAGAATTATGAAAAGACCTGGGAATTTTAAATATCAGACAATTCTAGGAACAGAAGTGAGCAGGTAGGGCTAAAAATGGAAGGACTAGTCAGAAATCTGTACAAGGAGGATTAAAAGTGCTGATCCATTCCTTCAACCATGCATTCAGGCAATTATCTTCTTCCTGAATAAGCAGAAGACTGTAGGTTTGCAATATGGAGATATCCAAAAAGACTAGCTCTGTGTTCAGGGATGATAGACACTGCTGTGAACGTATGGTGGGAATGTTCAAGGGAAGGGTAACCACAGGACAGTAGCACCAGTCCCTGTCCCATTGTTGGGCTTACAGGTGTTGTATACTCTCCAGAAAGGAAACTGGACTACAACTTTCTATAGAAACTGAGCCTAAAAAGAAAAGGTATACATGTACGAACAGTTAGAATGCCGTAGGAAATATCCAGACGGCCTCTTAATTCTGCTACAATGAAGTGAACTATTTTCTGTTCATGTTTTCAAGGCTGCTACATTCACGTGTATGTGTGTGTTTTATTCTTAAAATAAGACTTGCTAGACAGAGATTTAAGATACTTGATGAGGGCGATGCCTGTGGCTCAAAGGAGTAGGGCGCTGGCCCCATATGCCGGAGGTAGGTGGGTTCAAACCCAGCCCCAGCCAAAACAAACAAACAAACAACAACAACAAAAAAAAACCTTTCATCAAGCAAGATACTTGATGAAAACCTCTCAGGTAAAGGAGGGAAAACAAAATAAGCACAATTTTAAATGAATATTAGAGAAAACAGAGACCATTCCAGGAGAACCAAAAAAATTATAAAATCAATCCCTTCCACAAATCATTAAATTTATAGAGGTGTGAGAAGATATAGAATCCATAAAAGTAGAATACAATACTATACAAAAAATAACTTTCTGGGAAAATAAAAGTTCTTGACTTTAACCCTCAAAAAAACTGTTGGTGTAGAAATAGATGGTGAGATGTTGGCGTGGATGTGGAGAAAAGGGAACACTTCTACATTGCTGGTGGGAATGCAAACTAATACGTTCCTTTTGGAATGATATTTGGAGAATACTTAGAGATCTAAAAATATAACTGCCATTCAAGCCTATAATTCCTCTAGTAGGTATATATCCAGAAGACCAAAAATCACATTATAACAAAGATATTTATACCAGAATGTTTATTCCAGCCCAATTCATAATTTCTAAGTCATGGAAGAAGCCCAAGTGCACATTGACCCACAAATGGATTAATAAATTGTGGTATATGTACAGATGGAATATTATGCAGCCTTAAGGAAAGATGGACACTTTACCTCTTTCATGTTTACATGGATGGATCTGGAACGTATTCTTCTTAGCAAAGTATCTCAAGAATAGAAGAAAAAGTACCCAATATACTCAGCACTACTATGAAACTAATTTATAGTTTTCATACAAAAGCTATAACCCAATCTCAGCATAAGAATATGGAGAAAGGGGAAAGGGAGGGGGAGGGGATTGGGAAGGATGGGTGGAGGGAGGCTAATTGGTGGGACCACACCTATGGTTCATCTTAGAAGGGTACAGGTGAAACTTACTAAATGTAGAATATAAATGTCTGAACACAATAACTTTAAAAATGCTGACTGGGCGCCTGTGGCTCAACTGGCTAAGGCGCCAGCCACGTACACCTGAGCTGGCAGGTTCAAATCCAGCCTGGGGCCCGCCAAACAACGACGGCTGCAACCAAAAAATGGCCAGGTGTTGTGGCGGGCGCCTGTAGTCCCAGCTACTTGGGAGGTGGAGGCAAGAGACTCGCTTGAGCCCAGGAATTGGAGGTTGCTGTAAGCGGTAATGACACAGCACTCTATCCAGGGTCACAGCTTGAGGCTCTGTCTCAAAAAAAAAAAAAAAATGCCACGAAGGCTGTGTTAACCAGTTCGAGGAAAATATTTTAAATTGTATATCAAACCAGCATATTGTAAAAAAAAAAAAAAATTTGGTAATGGCTAAATTTATGTGTCTACTTATGTGGTTTGCACGTTTTCATCTCCCTCATTTCACCTGAAAAAAAAAAGGAGCAAGTGATTTCTATAAACCAAGACCCAAGTGACTGAAATTAAAGCCAGTTTCTAAGGCAAGCCCTCTCCTGAGCGCTTGGAGCCACCTGAAGGTATCTGACTACCTCCCGAGGTCTGGTCTCTTGATTCCATGTTGGACCTTTCATCTCAGAAAGGGATCAGCCATTTGCTTCAACCCAGTGGGGGCTTGTTAAATAAGAGCAAATATGTCTAGTATTTGAAACCTCATTTCATGCATCATTGGGAGCGCATATGAAACTTTTTTGGATTCGAAAATTTAAAAGAAAAAAAAATGATGAGGTTAAGTTCCTTTATGGTTGTTGTGGATCCACATCAGGAAGAGGAACCCTTTAAGAAGAATATGATATTTTCATTTGCATAAAAACAATAAAACTCTTTCAGAGGCAATTTCCCTTATATAAAAAGTGAGAACATAGCACCTTGGTGACACAGACATCTGTTACTTAAACAGATGCCACCTTCTAAACTCATTCAAGCAATCCTCTGCTCTACCAGAGACCCCTAAACCAAAATCAGTGTGTGGATAGAGCATTGTGTGTAAAAGGAGGTTTTGAATAATGATTGCTTTTGTTTCCCACAGTCATTGAGAATTTGCTTGAGTTTTGTGTGTTTTTACTTTAACAAAATCTCTTCCATCATATCTCTCCGTAATGCTTTTCTTCTAACTTAATCTCCACAACCTGCAACATCAAATGCTTCCTTCTAAGATTCATTGCTGATTAACGTGAGCCTTTCAAAAGAAGGACCAAATAAACTGTGGCTTTTGTTTGTTTCTTCTTGCAAACATAGTTTAATGACTTCATACGGCAGGGCTCTAGCACTATCTGGGAGAGAGATGAAAGTTAGTTAATTTCAGTCTTTTTTTTTTCCTAAGTAGCACAAAGAGTCCCTGCTGATGTTTTCCAGCGAAGCAATACATCCCTAGCCTGAGACTGATAAGCACCTTTGGAAGTTAGGCTTGCACTTCTAAATCAGCAGTTCATGAAAGGCATTACGAAAAACTATTATACCTCTATAATGGATGACAGCACAGTTGTATATGTTACACCTTGAAGTAAGCAGTAGGATTTTCAATCACTTGATAACCTTGAAACTGTTAAGGTATCAAATTGCTATCATGAATATTGTGCTGGAGCAGAAATAACTCAGGAAGCTGCCTTTGTGAATAATAATCAGAAAACTGCAACATTTTCACGGAGAAAATGGATTTGAGGCACTGGTCTTTTGACAAGCTTTCTAACAGGAAACTGAGGTAGACATTATAAGCACAATTGCATGTGACTAGGAATCATGTGGCACTAGGTTTTTAAGATCTAATCAGTTAAAAAAATTACTAGCAAAGAATTATGTTGTAAGTTAAGATTCACAAGATAAAGGGTAAGGAGACCCCACACGTTATTTTACAGATGAAAAAAAAATATTTGTTTAATATTTTAGCTTTTCAATGCACTTTCAAATCGAACCCATTTCAGCAGAGTATAGACAGGAATAGGTTTGGAAAGTGAGGATCTGCTTAATGCATATTTAAATTAACAGCAATATGAAGACATGGCAGAAACCAAAACAGTGAATGTTTATTACACATTACATTTTTCCTAAAATGCATGGGTTTAATTTTGCCAAATCTCAGTTTTAGCACCCAGTGTCGGTCTGTGGCATTTCCAGATGACAGAGTCTACTGAGAACCCTCGAGAGCTATGTGAAAACTCAATGTCTGGAGTGATTCATCATTATGTCAGACTGGCCAGCACTTTGTCACAATGACTGACAATGAGAGAAAATTGGAAATAATACAAAGATTCTCTGTTCACTGATAGTGTCTGCGTTGTGATTAGAGAAGAAAGCTTTAAGACTGTGGGGAGAATCTTAATTTCCCCCACACATTAATTTTGACAAAGTCCACCTAATGGCTCATATTGTGTCTTACTCAAAAGTGACCAATTTTTATTTAAAATAGTTTCTGGAGCCTGATCATTGAACTTCACCACACATTCAATAGCTTATTACAAAAGTGAGCAATTTTTCAACAGTATAAGGCCAAAGCCTGCTTTATGCTGGGCCACCTATACAATTGAGAAGGCTAAGTGCCCTCTTGCAAAAGTTTGTCTGAATTGACTGGCTGCAACTGATGGTGATGCCAATACAACCTGAATTAACTCATGCTTAAGTTTGTTTTTTTTTCTTAGAGTCTGGAATCATTTTATACTATTCAATTTGACAAATCTAAAAAGAGTAATGGTATTAATTCCTGACTTCAGGTAAAATATTGATATATATGTGGTGTGTGGCCATTATTTTTAGAGGTGCTGAGAAGTGAATGTAAATGGCTTGATGTAAACCCATACCCACTAAAGGAAAATAATGAAACAGTCATATCAATCTTCTATTGATAGTACATCTATAATGCCACCTTATTATTAAACATTTAAAAAGCTAAAAGGAATCCTATCCAAGAGACTGTGATTGCAAGAGGAGTAAGTTATCGAAAGTGGTAATAATAAAAACTAGCATTTCTTGAGTTGCTAAGTGCTAGGAATTATGTCAATAATATCTCATTTGTTCATAGGAAACTCTGTGAGAGAAGAAACACCATCACCATTTTATACTTAAGGAAATGTAGAATCAGAGAAGAATAAGAATACAAATACAATTGATACATGGTGGAATTAGAATTTGAGTCCAAATCTACTTGCTTCCAAGGACATTAAGCATTCTTAATGTAAACAGAAGAATTGGAGGTGGGATACATGAAAGATAAAGGCAGGGAATATAAAAAGATATGCAGCCAAATATCCATGAAAGGGGTGATCTTGAATCGCAAATCCAGTCATATCACTTACCTTTGTCTCTCTCTCATCTCCCTCAAAATTTCATTGCTTTTAGGTTAAAGCAAACACCCCCCACCAAGGCAAACACAGCAATGTCTGAACTCGGTCATACCTGCCTCCCAATCCTCATCTTCTACCACCTCCTCCTTCTGGTTTATCAGTGGTCCTTTATAACTGGCATGCTCTGTCTGCCTTTTGTGGTTTCCATTTACTGAAAATCTCTTCTCTACGCTCTTCACCTAGTTACATTCTCTCCATTCTTCTTATCTCAGTTAAAGACTGTCATAAGGAAGTTGAGTGCCCCTTATCATGTGGACCACATATCGCTCGTTTATTGCCTTAGAACTGTAACTTACATTGGTTAGAATAATGATTTCATTTATGTCTGAACAACTTCCTTGATGAGTACTTCCAGAAACCAGATCCCATTGCTGCATAAATAGGGGCTCAACTTTGAGAAAATCAGAGGGTAAAGGGATTTCAATCTGTATTTCTTCTTATAGTTTGTATTTAGATTTTTATTTGCTTTCTTGCAACACAAGAACTAAATGAGCTATGTATCATTCCTTACTTTACAGAAGAATAAACTGATGCTCAGAGAAGTTTAATACTTACCCAAATTTACACTGGTGGTCGCAGAGCCTACTAAAACCTAAGCCTTCTGAATTTCAGATCAATGTTAATTACACCAAAGATTTACTATGTCACTAGTAGAAGTGCAAATGTTTGCTACTTACCCATAACAAAACAGAGAAAATGAGGGGTAAAAACATGCAAAATGATGCCTCAGTGACTATGGAGAAAGCATGAATTAGGGACTGAATCTTGCAGATAGCAGCATTGCTTTCCCCCATGTGTCTGCCTGAGCCAGCTCAGTGCCATGTATAAGCTCAAGCTCTCATTAAGTTCCTGGAAGAAGAATGTAAAACTTGAGTTAGGAGTGATGTCTCTCACCTGAAGGAGCTGATTGTAGAGTCTGAATAAGTGGTGGTAAAGCAGCCAAAGTTCAATGACATAGATAACACCTCTGGCCAAGTCTTTGAGGATGGACAGGTAATATATTCCACAGAATATTGTGAAAATGTCCTCCAGCTTCAGACCAAACCTGCCTTTCCTCTTAGGTGGTTGGAATGAGTGTCTTTGGGCCCAAGCAAAATATACAAACCCACTGTGGGTTTAATGTTTCCCAAAGACACACAGTCCAACCCCATTGGGCCCCAATAAGAAGTCATGCCGTTAACTCATGAGGTCAGTCTGCCCAATTTCTGAGTCAGTTTGGACTAATGTGGATGGTGTGTCTGTAGCTACAGATGACAACATTGGGATGCATCTGGAATGACTGCACCATCACAGACCTGCTTACTGTTATTCCTGGGCACGCAAGTCACAGAGCCAAAAGATTTCTCTTAACCACAGCTTCCAGTGTTCAGCCTGAATAATGCACTTAGCTAAGTTTTTCTTACTAGAATTGACTTGTCTCTCTCTCTCTCTTTTTTTTCTGAGTAAGAGTCTCATTTTGTTGTCCTTGGTACAGTGGTGTGGAGTCATAGCTCACAGCAACCTCAAACTCTTGGACGCAAGTGATTCTCTTGCCTCAGCCTCCAGAATAGCTGAGACTACAGGCACCCACAGCCTCCAGAATAGCTGAGACTACAGGCACCCACCACAATGCCTGGCTGTTTTTTGTTTTTGTTTTTTTTTTTAGAAACAGGGTCTCAATCTTGCTGAGGCTGGTCTTGAACCCATGAACTCAGGCAATCCACCAGCCTCAGCCTTTCAAAGTGCTAGGATTACAGGCATTAGCCACCATGCCTGATCAGAATTGTCTTCTCTTAAGAAGAGAATGTTGCTAGTAACTGTGATCTACTTGACTGATTTCCTGCCAACACCTTCCTCTGTCCTTTGCCACAAGAGGCGGACCCATTCCAAATTCTCCCAGATGTTGGTTAGGATCTACTTAAGTAGAATAGACCCCTCCACCATGACCCAATAACTCACATGATTTTGAGAATCACTATTATTTTGATTCTTCTAGTACCATGACATGTGAGGAGACCTGAGTCACTTCTGCCTCCTGAGCTGTTTTGGGTAATATCTAGTTGTTTTGTAGTCATAGTCTAAGGAACTGGTTTAACTTGTAATTCCAGCTCTGTCTTTCACAATGGCCCACCAGGGAAGACTTAGCATATCTTTCAGTGGAGCACTCAAGAATGTTGTTGCATTTCACCTCACATTTCTACTTGACCCATGTTACCTGGTAATTACTGATTGCTACTGTTTAAGCCTATAACATGGCTTCTTTCTCACACAGCAAGGGGGAACATCTTTCAGTAAATCTAAGTTCACAAGAAAAGCATTGATCAAGTAAAAGTGTACAGTGTCACTCTGTTTAATTTGTGCTTACCCTTCAAATATAAATTTCTGCATCAAATTCCAGCTTCTCTCATCAAGATTTATTGTCATTCTTGTGGTCTTTCTACTCTTGTTTGTATATCTGGATCATGTATTAAATCTCAGGTTTTTGGCCATTTCTTTATAGGTTGCCTCTTGATTGAGACAGTTTCTTAACTAGGTATACAAAGATCTACCATGGCCATTCTAAATGTCATTGGAAATTAAAAGTATTGGTAACCATGGTTAGGAAGTTACTGTCATATGGACTAGTATGGTGGGAGCTAATTACAAAGGTCATTCCAGTGTGTTCGTCAGGATTAGAACCTTCTTTTGTATATTCCTAGAGTTTAGCAGAAACAGTATTGTAGAAAGAAGGGCATTTGCAAGGGTTAGTGAATTCATAAGGCAGAGGGAATAGCAGGAGGGAAATGATATCTTTATGGGTTTGGAGGACAGTGGAGAGTTGTGGAGGAGAGTGAATCCAAGAAAGAAGATCGTGCCCTGGAAGCTGTGTCCAGAGACAATCTAAGAAGTGTTCCAAAGGGTAAACAGAAGGAGTAGATCCAACCTGAATCCCTTACATGATACAAGCAGCACTTAACAGACACAGAGAGCTCGTGCTTATTTCATACAACTAAAACAACAAAGAGTCTGAACCCTACGAGCCACCCTAAATGCCACATATCCAATTTCCCATTTCTTCACATCTCTGAGTGTCAGGACCTCTATTGAATTTTAACAACCCTTGATTTGACAAAGTCCAGTCTCACATTGACTGTTGTTTTCTTGGCAACCCTGGCCAATAGTCCAGACTATTATTTTCACCTCCACTTTATCGATGAGGATAACAAGAATCAGAATGAAGAAATGACTTGTCCAAGGTTACATGGCTGCTAAATTTAAGGAAAGGACAAAGATTTAAACTTCAATCTTCTCACTCCAAATCCACATCTGCTTTATTTTATCATCCTGCCCCAAAAGACTGAGAATTATTTCAAAATATAGATGTCAGTTTACTTTATAATGCATTGCCTCACAGGCTCTGGGTGGGTTACTGTGCTTTAGCAGGTGGGGAAGATATCCAAGACCACTAAATTTGTTTCCTCATCAGTTGGATCTGCAATATTGAAGGATATTATCCCTTTGAATGCATTTGGAAATTTATAGGGATAGTATATTTTGGTTGTCACTGCCAGGGTTCTGCCCCAGGAGCAGGGTCCTTTAAGACCTATGGAGTTGGTAGTGGTCAGCCAAAGAAACGGCAAGAGACAAAGAGACAAGCCACACAGAATAGAATTTTCAAAGACGGGAGCACAGGAGACCACTTCTAGCTTGTGGGGTTCACAGTGATGGCACCCCAGTGTTTGTTCCACTCAGCTTTTATTGAAGGCTATTTGTTCATTTAGCCCAGAGGGTAAGCTGAGGCTAGCAGTTTCTCTGAACAAGCATGTCAGCTCCTATTATTTCTGTAATCATTAACATTAAGATTCTGAGCAGTCTTGAGAAATCAGAAACCTGAGCCTTGTGTGGTGGCATCCTCCTGTCTGTGGTCACACACACAGAGATTCCTAAGGGGGTGTTAATACCCACTAGTTCACTGTTGGAGTAAAATGCTACAGGCGTCAATCTCCTCTGAAAAATTGGTAGGATTGGTCTTCCCTTGAGATGTTTCCTTGATCACTGCCCTAGCCAAATCCAAATCTCCACAATGGATATTTGCTTTGGTTGCTAACTGGGCAGGAATGTCCAGTTGATGTTTCTTACCAGGCCTTGCATACAGCTTCTTCTGCAGCCACTATTCCTTCAGAGTGTTCAGAGACCCAGCAGGGGTATTTGGAAGCTGTATCACCTATAGGCTAGGCTTCTAGGAAAAGCAAGAAACTTGCTCAGATAAGAAATTTAGCAGCTTGTTTAAAGGCAAATGAGCTGACTTTTCTTTTTTCTGCCTTGCTCTGCTTATTTCTTTATTTTTTACCTTTTTCTGGGGGTGTTTTCCCTTGCTAAGAATAGGGTTGTTTGTTCCCATTCTGCCTGCAGTCACAGTGATGAGTTACTATTGGCACTTAGTGGGTGTGGACCTAGGATAATGGAAAAACCTCAGTGCGTGTTATATTCCTACACGGTAAAAGAACCCTAGTATTATAAGTGATGCAGAATACCCCAGTGAACATGGTGTAGGTAAAAAGTCTGTTACTAATTAGCTGAGTCAAGAACGTAACTCCATTTTACTTATAAGCACAAAGAATTTGTGCATGAGTTTAATAGTTACTAGGTTTTCAGGAATGTGACTTCCAAATGAATTGAAGATAACATTATGTATTTGAAAGAACTTTATGGAGAGTTGTTCACCATTATTTAATATCACAATGCATAATTTTGCCTTAATGTTGCTTGCTGAATTAATAGTCTTTTCCTAGAGTTGAGGAGTAGGGGAGACTTGCTGTATAACTATCAGAAATTAACTTCTTCTTAAACTTGATAAGTATGGATGCCTGACAAATGAAGGATATAATTATAACATATTGAACTTGGTTCTGCAAAGACAACCAACTGGTTTAATGACATCATGTGCCACTAATAAAGAGCATGGATTTTGTCTGAAATGATTAGGAGCCAAGCTGTCTTTATTGAAACATTCAGAAATATAGGTGAAAATTTGGAATTTGATATGAAAATACCTTAATTGGAAAACATTCTACAAAGTCAGCTTGTTTTTCTATCCTTTCTTTATGAAAAGAGGGGAAGTTGAGACTGGATAAAGTATTCTATCACAGATTCATTTCAGCCTCATGTCATAGCCTGTATATTATTTAGAGGTGATTTAAGATTCCTATATATGGAAACATATAGTGAAACTTTCATTTCACCTGCTACACCTTCTCCCTATACTTTCTTAATAGTTTCATTCTAAAACATTCCATTCCTGGAATGAAACTATTAATATGAAGTTAAACACACTTGACAGGGAAAAGTGTGTGAGTCAGCAGTTTGTACCTGCCAAGAAGGGAATGAGAGAGCTTTCAAATTCATGTTATTGATGTGTATTATTTTGAAGAATGTATGGTTGGCAGTTTCAGTGAACTTTGGCAAGGATCAGCAATTTATTGGTGATGAAAATAAACTAACAAAAAACATTACATTCTCTAAACAGGCAGTGAAGCTGATCGTTTGATAATCAAAAGCAAAGAAGATAAAGCTACAGGTGATCATTTCACGGTGGGAGGCCCCCTGAACTCAGTTCATCATCACAAATGGACAGTTCTTCAGCTCCATAGTGAATGAAAAATCTGGCAAATATCACATCCAGGCTGCCATTTCTTAGAGTCTTCAGTTCTTTAGTGACAACTGCTTTAGAATAATTTCTGAATATTATGTTTTCAGCAATTGAGGGAAGACCCAAGGCACCATTTTGGAAATCTGAACCAAGTCAATTGCACTAAGATCTTCTGGGGGTGATTTTAAAAAACAAAACAAAAGAAACAAAAACTTGATTCCCAGGCCCAACTCCAAGGACTCAGACCTGGTATGAGGTCTGGGAATATGTATTTTAAAACTATTCCCTGGTAGGTACATATATGTGTTACCTACTACTTTGACCACATGTCTATTAAATGATAATGCATAAGAACAATGTAGAGTTTCTGTTGGTTCACTTGAATAATTTGCAGTAAATTCTAGTTCTGCTCAGCAGTTTTACATAATTTATCCAAATTCAAAACCTTTAATATTGGAAATGTTAAAAGTAGAAGAAGTTTACTTACTGCAGACAGGGACAGAAAGAAATAGAAAGTGTTAATAACACATCCCTTCTGGCCCAGGGTGGAATAATGATGTATGAACTTCAGGGAGCACTTCCTCTAGGCATAGATGCAGCTTAAAAGTGGCATAACGTTGATGGCTACCACTAGACCATAGCTTAGCATTTACAGGGCACACTGTTTCTGGCATAGGAAAAGCTAATGAAAGAGGACTTGGTTTCAGAGCATCTAAGGAGATGAATTTAATATTTTTGGCTTGATAGTTTCCAGATTCAGATGGCTCATACAGTCCCCAATTCTTCAGCCTATCAGACCAGGCAGAACCAGTTTTCCAGTAGTTTCTCCATTCTTCTTAAAAACCAGAGGCTGATAGTTTAATGAATTTGGGCTAAAATGCTATGTTAGCCCAAAGAAAGCCAAGCTTAATAGCACAGCACTTTGTCTAACTGGTTAATGTGACCTAGCACAAAATTATTTGTTGATTGTACTTATAAAGCTGATGCAAATTCTAACAACTCTGGCTTTGACCTCTGCTTTTCTAAGGGGAGAAAAACTTTCTGCAGCAGTGTATTCTAAATTGCACAGTAAAACCTGCCTCATCCATTTTATTCCAACACCCAAGTTTCAACAATCACAAATAATTAGGACACATTCATTATAATCACAGAATCCTCAAATATAGAGAAGAGATCTTGCATATAATCTGTTCTACCTTCAACCAGGGGCCATCTCTGACCCCTCTCTTACATATTCCAAATCCATTAAACAAACAACCCATCAGTAATTTTATTGCCTCTACTTTAAAAATATAACTAGAACAAGACCAGTACACCTCTACTATAGTGACTTTGGACAGAGAAATAATCAAGTCTCCCCTTGGATAACAGAAATCCCCTCTGCACTGATGTCCCTCTTTGGCCGTAATACACTTACCATCATTGCAGAAAGATACTTTTAAAAAATAGAAATCACATGTGATTTTTCTGGGCAAAAAGTCAGTCCTTACAATGATTTGCAAGGTTGTACATGATTTGTTTCTGGTTACTTTTCTAATCTCATCTTTTATAATTTCCTAACTGTTTCACCCTGCAAAGGACATTTGTACTCTGAGCTATTTGCTGAGCATTTTAAGTAGACTTCCACCCCAAGTCTGTCTTACTGGTGTTTCATCTGCTTTGAATTTCTCTTTCTCTATATATCTCCACAGCCAATTTCTTCAACTTCTTGAAGTCTTTGAGTCTCAGAGGATACTTTCTCAGTGAGGTCTACCCTCATCACTGAGGTTAAAATTCCAATTCCCCTGATCCCCAATATCCTGGGAGCTCCAAACAACTATTATCACTTGTCAAAGGTTTTTCAGTGGATGGCTTGCTGGCATCTCACTCATCACAAATGTGTATCATTTCTCAAACTTGCTACTTTTCTTAATGAAATTGTATCCAAAAGCGTATGCATAATGTCATGCAATCATTTCTCTAATTCTGTAAACTCAATACATGTATCCTAATTTAAAGCAAGGCCATATAAAACAAGGGGATACAGCGAGCCAGAGTTGAAATGCAGAATAACGAAACTGGATCCCTATTTCTCACCATGCACAAAAAATTAATTCAAGATGAATTAAAGACATAAATATAAGACCTCAAACCACAGAAATTAAAAAAGGAAACCTAGGAAAAACTCTCTGGACATTTCTGCAAAGAATTCACAACTAAGAACTCAAAAGCAAATTCAATAAAAGCAAAAAAAAAGGACAATAAGACTTAATTAAACTAAAAGCTTCGGCACAGCAGAAGAAATAATAAACATAGTCAACTGACACCCTACAGAAGGGGAGAAAATATTGATAAGGTACTATAAAGATTCCAACAGCTCAATAAACAATAACAACAACAAAATAAATCTACTAAAGAGGGCTAAGGTTACAAACAGGTATTTTTCAAAGGAATACACACAAATGGCCAAGAAACATATGAGAAAATGCTAAATGATACCCATCATCAGAGAAACACAGTTTAAATCCACTATGAAATTATCATTTTAAAATCTCCAACTACTATGGAGCTGGGGGAAATCAAGTTACTCGTGTCTGTTAGAGTTTCTCTTATAAACTGAGGTGCATTCTGGTTGGGTGCATAAATATTAATAAATGAAATCTCATCATATTGAGTATTACCTTTAACAAATATGAAGTGTCCATCCTATCCTTCCTTACTTTAGTTGGTTTAAAGCCTATTGTGTCTGCGAATAAGATTGCTTTTTTCTGCTTTCCATTTGCCTGGAATATAGATAACCATCCCTTCACCTTGAGTCTATATTTATCTTGAGTCTGTATTTATCTTATAAGATAAGATGAGATTCTTGTAAGCAGCAGATATCTGGCCTGAGTTTTTGTATCCAGTCAGCCAAACTATGCCTCTTTAGAGGACAATTTAAACCATTCACATTATTTTAGAATATTGATAAGCCTTTCAAAAGTCCAGTGGACATTTTTATTCCTTTCACAACTGTGGCAGTTGGAATTTGATCAAAAGTTTCTGAGTGAGTTTACTTTTGTGGTGGAGGATTAGGCTCGTCATTATGGAGGGTAGGTGTAAGAATATCCAGGAGAGCTGGTTTAGTTATGGCAAATTTCTTCAACATGTGGCTGTCATTAAAGTATTTAATTTCTCCATCATAAATGAAACTCAGTTTAGCTGGAGAATACAGGATCCTAGGTTGAAAGTTATGTTTTAGGAGATTAAAAGTTGATGACCATCCTCTTCTAGCTTGAAAGGTTTGGGCAAAGAGATCTGAAGTTATTCTAATATTCTTCCCCTTGTAGGTTATGGTTTTCTTATGTCTGGCTGCTTTCAGAATTTTCTCCTTCATTTTAACTTTAGTGAAGTTGATTATGATGTGCCTGGGGGATGTCTTATTCGGGTTGAATTGTGTTGGGGTTCTGAAACTGTCTGCTATCTGAATTTTGGAATCTCTTGGCATGTCTGGGAAGTTCTCTTTCATATTCTCATGAAGAATAGATTGTGTGCCTTGTGAAGCCACTTCGTCGCTTTCAGTGATCCCTATAAGGCAAACATTGGTTTTCTTTGAATTATCCCAGAGCTCTCTAAGAGAATGATCCGTTTTTGCCCTCCATTTCTCGTCCTCTTTGAAAGTATGGGAGCGTTCAAAAGTTTTGTCTTCAATGTCAGAAATCCGTTCTTCTGCTTGCTCCATTCTGTTACTGAGGAGTTTTACTGTATTTCTCAAATCTTTGATTGCAAATTCTTGTCTCAATGTGTCAAAATCTTTGGTGATTTGTTTTTGAATTCTAGGAAATCTTGAGACAGCTTTTGAAATGATCCTTGAATTTCTAATTCCAACTTTTTCTCTATTTTATCAATCTTATTTGCAATGCAAATTCTGAATTCGGTTTCTGACATCTCAGCCATTTGTTTATAAATGGGATCTCCAGTTGTGTCTGCCAAATTGTTCCTTAGGGGGAGTTGATCTACTCTGCTTATTCACATTACTGGAGTTTTTCCGCTGATTCCTCCCCATGATCATTTTACACCGTTTGGCTAGGTGAGCAGTTACGGAGAAGTTGGGTTGGGGGTTCCAGGAGTAGTGGTTGGTCAGTCCTTTGCCTAGAAGCTGGGACTAGTGCCTGTACCTTTTCCCCTAGGGCTTTGCCAAGGACCCATACAGTGCTACGGCCTGAAAAACTGGGGACCTTTTAGGTGTGGTAGGGCTAAGAGGCTCTGTCTTATTTTCAGCTGGTCTCTGTCTTACACTAGTGAATCACTTACTCTGGGTTGAAGTCTGAACTGTGGAGAATTACCAGCAATTAAGTCACCATGCTCTCCACAGGCAATAATTGGAAAAGGAAAATCAAACCTTTCCACAACTACACACCCAGAGTACCACTTTGGCTAGTCCTCAGGTGGTTGGCCCGGTTCAAGAGGTCCAAATCAATTTTCCCAGTCAGCACTGGTCTCAGGTGGGATAGTTTAAAAGGTCTCCAGCAACTAGATAGCAGGGATCTGCTGGCAGCTTGAGTATGACTCGTTCCCGTGCTCTGTGAGGTCAGAAGGACCCACCCAGCAAATAAATTAGTTTGGGAAGGTTGATGTCTCCTTTCCCACCTTGCACCTCTGTCACACCCAGTCACTGGTAATCCCACAGGGCTGTGACCCAGTTCTCTCCAATGAGCGATGCTCCAGGGGTTTTGTGCCTGCCTGAGTCACAGGGAGATCTATATCTCCTCAGCCAGGCTGCTACTCTCTGCTACTATCCGGCAGGGGGAGGTGAGGCCTGACAACTTTGGGTGCTTAATGAGGCTGGAGTGTTTCACTCAGTTCCAGCACTGTCCCTGATTGCTGTTGCTGACAGAACAGAACAACTTCGCAGAGTTTGTTTCTGTCCTGGGAATACATAAGCTGTTTGAGTAATTTTGCCCTGTCTGTGCCACTGCCCAGTCTGGGCTGCAGTTCTTGAGACTTAGTGAAACAGTATGCTGGGTCAGCCCCACCTGGGAGTCTGCTGTCTCTGCCACTGTGTATTCTTGTCCCTGAGCTCCGCCCAGGCTGGTACCACCTAAGGCATGCCCTTTACTCATGGGGCCTGGGTTCTGTCCCAGATCTGCTCAACCAGTAGCTGCTATTGGACAAGATGCCCAGACTCCTCTGGCTGCCCAGAAAGACTGGGAGTGTCCTTTCAAAATCTCCCCAGGGGTATGAGCTATATTGTCCATTTACTTGAAGAAGGCTTGCAGTGCTATAAATTTCCCTCTCAGGACTGCCTTTGTAGTATCCCAGAGGTACTGATAATTCGTGTATTCATTGTTATTTTGTTCCCCAAATTTGGTAATTTCTTTCTTAATCTTGTCTGTGACCCATCTATCATTCAACATAAGGTTACTTAGCTTCCATGTTTTTGTATGAGTATGCAGATCCAAGAAGATGCAAGGAATAATTTCTATTCTTTTAAATTTGCTAAGATTAGATTTGTGAGCTAAGATGTGATCAATTTTGGAGTATGTTCTGTGAGCTGATGAGAAGAACGTGTATTCAGTTTTGTTAGGATCAAATGTTCTATAGATGTCTGTTAAATCCAAATGTTGAATGGTTAAGTTTAAATCTAAAATTTCTTTGCTTAGCTTCTTATTGAAGGATCTATCCAAAACTGCAAAAGGAGTGTTAAAATCTCTGACTACTATGGAGCTGCAAGCCTGTCTCCTGTGGACTCCAGATTCTTAGGCATTTTCTCAAGGTGTGTGGACAGGGCATGGGCTATTGCTAATCTATGCTGATTCTTCAACACGGGAGAGAGAAGAGGATGGTTGGCTGCTGAGGAGCAGTGGTGCCCCAGGGCACAGAACAGCAGCCGCTGCAAGGACAAAATAAATTAGTAAAAAGGTTAAAAGACCACTGATAAAATCATGGTAGAGATTAATAAGTGTGACATTCAGATCATGTTCATTTTAGATATTTTCCACCTCTACTTGTGTTTCTAGTATTCTAACTCTGGCTTTAACCCATTAAGGTTAAATTCTCACTCCAATACTTAGCATGTGAGTTGGGACAAATTACTTAACCTAAACTTCAGTTTTCTCACCTGAGAATGGGAATAATGACAACACTGATCCCGGAGAGTCACCATGGT
>CAUYRH010051579.1:0-21753 GCA_963574655.1 Perodicticus potto
CCGCCCCCCCCCCCCCCCCCCCCCCCCCCCCCCCCCCCCCCCCCCCCCCCCCCCCCCCCCCCCCCCCCCCCCCCCCCCCCCCCCCCACGAGAACAAACATGCCGGAATTCACCTGCATCTATCTCTCCTATCAGCCCGCCCAGAACACAGGACAGTGCTGTGAGCTTCTGAGAGAGGGACAGCTTCATTTGAGCCCAATCAAGGAAGGCTGCCCGGGTGAGGAAGCATCTGGACTGGGCAGAGAGACAAGAGCAGGATTTGATGGGCCCAGCAGGGGAAAGTGAGTATGTACATCCCAGGCTAAGCCAATGGCACAAGTAAAGGCATGGAGGCAGGAAGGTGACACAGAGAATGACAAGTGACTGGGAGGACACTGGGGTTGATGAGCAGGTTGGAGTTAGAGCAAGAGGGACCTGGAGTGCCAGCCTGGGAGTGTGGGTTTACCAGGCATGCCACGCAGCCCCAGCAGGCATCTGTTCCAGAGAATGATCTCCTTTCCAACGGATGCCAGGAGTTCCTGCAAGCAGCCCCTCCCCAGGCTTCCTTGTGCTCTGCACTTCAGCAGGAGAAACCTTTCTGTCCCCACAGCATGGCTGCAACACTGGAAGCAGAGCCTCCACGACCTGCTTTTTGGAGACATGGCTCTGGTGCTGGGGCTGAGGAGGGAGATGGGAGACAGAGAGACAAGGCAGGGGAGAGTCCAGGCCAGAGGTGGTGGGGGAGGAGGAATCACCCAGTCTCTTCCTCCCAGCCCCTGGCTGGCTACTGCCCAGCTGCTCCCAGAGCAGCTCATGGCTGCTGATGTGGTTGGCCTGGCTACCAGGAGGCTCCTGCTGTCATCCTTCACCCCTCCTCCCCTCCTTGGATGACAGGATCCCAGCTCCCAACCCCCAACTGTCCTAATTACAGGGAGGCCAGCCCTGCCCTGGCTCCTGCCTCTCCTAATCAGTGGGTGAGCTGAGCAGGCTGGTGGGCCACCTCAGGAGGGGCAATCAGGCCCTTGGACCACCAGGTGAGTTCAGGTCCCTCTCTTCCCAGCTCCCAGCCCCAGGGGTTCTGGGGACCCATTTGACCATATGTGCATGACCTCTCTTTCTAGGTAGATCGTGATGGTTAAGAGGATGGAGCAGAATTGGACTTGGATTTACATCAGGCTCTGCTGCCATGACCCTGGCTGAGTGACTCAACCCTGGCGAATCTCGCTGGTAGAGTGGACTACTCACAGCCTTACCTCATAGGCTTGTTGTGCAGATTAAATGGGGTAATGTGCATCAGAGCCTGGGGGCTGGGCTGGGCTGGGTGTGTCGCAAGCACTAGGTTTAGGTTAGTGTTCATCCTTACACAAACTTTTATCCTCTCCACAGCCTTGTAAAGCGAGTGTGGGAGAATGCAGGCCCATTTTATAGATGAGAAAGCTGAGGCTACAAAAGAAAAGACTTGGCTTGGGAGCCCACAGTGAGGCTCAGGATTCACTCGGCTGTGCCCCCAAACCTGCCGAGACAGCAGGGGTAGATGTTGGTGGAGGCGAGATCTGGGCCCCAGTTCTAGCTATGCCTCCAGGCAGTGGCACCCCCAGTCAAGGTGCAGAGTTGGATACACCTGTCTGTCCCCTCCCTCTTTTTATGAATTGGACGTGTTTAAGTGCAACCAAAGCCCCTACCCTTCTGGGATTCATTGCTTTGACCAATGGCGCCAGGCTCCGTTTCCTTCCCTAAGTCATCCCTCAGTGCAGACACTTACGTCCTCTTCCTCAGTGGCTGCACAATGTCTCAGTTTTGGTTGTACCGTACGTGGTTTGAGCCAGTTCCCTGCTGATGGACATAGTGGCCGCTGCCAGTCATCGTGATGACACACAGCACTGCAGGAAATATCTTGAATGTACCTCTGTGCACATCTATCTCACGATCTCCTTAGCAGAAAGCCCTAGATAGGAAGTTGCTGGGTCCAAAAGGGCCAGCATTTGTACATTCCCAGGTGGCAGCAAAGGGCATTCGAGCCCCCTCTGTTCTTTTATTCATTCTGGGGCCTGGGATGGCAGGTGTCCCTGCTTTTGTGCATTTACAATCTAGCTTGGGTGAGACAGCACACTGTCAGATGCAGGAGTGCTATTCAGAGAGTTAAATGGGAGCCACACAACAGAGAGGGGACATTTCTTCAGCAGCCTGACCTGCAAGCAGAAGCCAACCATGCAAAGTTCAGAGGCCAACATGAAGGCGTGGGCAGAGCAATGGGGGTGAGTTTGGTGAGCAGGAGGGTAGGAACAATGGCCAGTATGGCCAGGGATGAGGGATGGCGGGGAGAGTGGTCCAAGAGAAGAGGAGAAGATCACATAGGCCACCTCACTGAGAACCCTGCAGGGCAAGGGGCTATGGGAACCATTGCAGGTTGAAGGAAGGTGGACAGAGGAGCCACCAGAGGACCTGGAGAAGAAGCCGGTAGGCCACTGCTTTAGTTTTCAAGGTGGAAGAGGCTGGGACTTAACTAGAGGGTTGGTAGCAGAGGTGGAGAGCAGTAGACAGAGTCAAGGTACATGTGGGGACCTTGGGTGCAGCCCAGTGATCAGATGTGGAGGAAGCAAAAAGAAACGTGTTCAGGGGGACCCTGAGGCTTTGGGCCTGAGCAACCAGATTGTTCCTACAAAGCTGGAGGAGGCAGGAAAGGAAAGAGTTTAGGACTGGACGTAGGGAACTCTGCTGTGGCGACAGTAAGATTGAGAAGTTTAGTTAGACATGTGGAGGGCTGAGGACATCACTGCTGGCTGCAGGGTCGGAGCTCAGGGAAGCAGTGGGATAGTGCAACCCACTGCCGGCCCCGTTCCAGCAGCAGCAGGGAGAGTCCAAGATGTGATCTGTTGCTCTGTGCAAAGATGAGAGCTAAGAGGTCACTGATGGCGGCTGGCCCCACGTCTGGCTGCCTGGAGGCCCTGGTGGGGAGGGTCCCATAGCGGGCACGGGAGGCGGGGAGGGGTCTTGTTCCTTGGCTGCCTGCTGGAGAGGATGCAAATGCCCCTTCCCCTCTCCACCCCTTGCAAGTCCTGGGCTGAGCTCGGACAGGGAGCCAGACACAAAGGAAGACTCGGAACCCAGGATCAAAAAGCTGGAAGAGAGTAAGTCCAGAGTAGGGCAGGAGGATGGGGGGCAGAGATCTGTGGAGAAGAATCTAGAAAGCCTAGAAAGCCTTTGCAAAGGAGGGACCAGCCAAGTTGGACTATAAAGGATGAAGAGGAGTTCTCCAGGCCAAATGGAGGAGGAGGATGACACTATTGCACACACCGTGGCAAGGAAATGTTCAGAAAGCTGGGCTATTTGTGCTTTCAAGTTATTTTTGTGTCCTGGTTCTGATTTTCTAGCTAAATCCAAGACAAAATGGAGCCCGTGGGGGAGCTCACACTGTCTTGTTCCTCCTGGGATTCTGAGCCAGGGTGGAGACTGACCCAGGCCACAGCACTCTCCCTGACCCTGCCTCACCCTGTCCAAGACACAGACCATGGGGCCATGCGGTCAGACCCACGTGGGCCAGAGTCTGGCTCCAGCTCTGGCTCTGGGGCAGCCTGACTGGGTGTCTGCCAGTGAGGTTGAGTAGCAGAGCTTGGTGGCTTGGCGGTTTAGATCTGGCACCAGCCTGCTTAGGTCCAAATCTCAGCTCCTCGTTTACCAGCTGAGTGCCCCTGGGCAAGTGATTTCACTTCTTAGTGCCTCGGTTTCCTCATCTATAATTGAGAATAAGCATAGGCCCTGGAGGGCTGTTAGGAGAATTAATGAGTTAATTCACATAGAACTTAAAGTAGGACCTGGGCCAGAGGGGGTGCTCAGTGAATCTCAAAATCTATAACCTATAGCTTGGCTTACAAAGCCCTGCCTGATTGGCGCCCAGCACATCTGTCCTCGTCCCCCTTCCCCCTTCTTCTCTCTCCCCTCCCCCATACCAGCCTCCCAGATCTGCCCAATACCCTCACCCCAGGGCTTCCCTATTTCTCTTGTTTGGTGTGAGACTCCTTACTGTCTCCTATATCCAGGACTCTGTTCGCATGCTGCCTCCTGTGGCCGGCTCCCCTGGCCGCCCTCTCTGAGATATCACGCCGCCTTTCCCCGCCCTCCTGTCATTCTCTGTCTGTCCCTGCCCCAGCTTTCCATCAGCCCATGACAGGGTATGGTGTATTTATTTGTGTATCTTCCGCCAGCCCTGCCTCCATGCAAGCTCCCTGCTATATCCCAGCACCTAGAACAGCGCCCAGTGGCCCCCCAACGAATGTGCTGAGCGAAATGTTTGTGGCATGACTAAGTGTTAGATGTCATAGCTTCCCCCTCCCTGCCTTGACTGCACTCACACGGCCCAGGAGCTCTGTGGTGGGCTCAGGGCAGCTCACATGAAGGCGTTCCTGTCTGTCTCTCCCTGCATCTTAATGCTTTTCTGAGTGTACTGGATCCCCCCTTCTCATTAAGGGCTGGCACTCTAGCCAGAATGGGAGCAGGGAGACTAGAGGGTCTTCTACTTGGGGAGGCCGTACCGTGAGTGTGGTACCTTCTATGCACCCCACTGTTCAACCTTCCAAAAAGGTTTTCTAAGCCTCATTTCATAGAAGGGAAAAATGAGAATCTGCGCAAGTGGCTGAGAAGTTGCAGAGCTGGGGTTTGAACCTGAGTCTCCCTGACAGGAATCCACTGCAGCACCTGGCAGTGCCCCTTAGCCAAAGAGGGCATGTGGGGGGTGGTGGTGGTGGTGGAGGTGGCAGGGGACTCAAGGGTGGGAAAGGGCCAGCTTACATCTGTTTCCCAGGACCTCACTTTACATCCTGGGCCCTCCAAGCAATTGCCCTTCTCCATTCAGAGACCTTAAAACCCAGGGTTGGCAACTTCAAGTCCTCAGCTGGCCCTAGGGGACGAGGGTAGTTATAAGCCGGCCCTGTCATCAGCTCCACCAGGGCAAGGAGGGGACATGGGACAGCCAGTTTCCTTCTGACCACAGCGACTCACATGTGTGCTTACATAGGGCCCTGTGAATTCCTATGTCCCCTCACGGAATCCCAGCCACAGTGTCCTGAGGAACCCAGGGCTCAGAGGAGGAAGTGGCTTATTAACCTCACTCAGGAGGAAGTATTAGGCACTGTGCTTCTGGGCTGGGTTAGAAAGTTGAGCCCTCCGCTGTGGCGGTGGTGCCGTTGAGTAACTTGGCGATTCCCCCATCACACAGCTGATCACAGGGCCCAGACTCCCAACCACAAGGCCCTGTGGCCTCCTCGAGCTGCTCAGACATGAGGCTGAGTTATCATTAAACAACCTCAACCCTTTCCAGGAAGAAGGCAAACTATAAATAAATGCCTGGAGTTAGGGGACTTCCAGGGCTGAGTGGATGGGGATGGTGGTCTGGGGTTCTCAAAATTCTCTGAAATCACCAGTTCCATGATGAACTGTGGGGGCTGCACTTGAAACGTCCTGGCTATTAGGTCCCGGAGTCCTGTCTGGTGTTCCAGGAAGCCTGGAGACATCGTCCCCTGCATTCTGGTAGCAGGGAGACGATGATTATAGCAAGGTCAGGACAGGGATGAGACATAGGCTGATGAGTAGATGCGGGGAGCTCTTAAGCATCTGGCAGGGTAGCGCTCTCTGTCTCCTCCCCATCCCCCAGAGCTTAGTCTTGCTGGAGCCTAAGAGATCCCCAGGCTTCCTGGGCCCTGGGTTGGAAGCAACTGGAGATCTCAGCCAGTGTACCTTCCAATTGGCCAGCAATCTCCCCTATGACATCCTTGATCCACACTCTGCTTGCTTACCTCCCAGGACGGGGAACTCCCTACCCCCCAGGCAATCCTGATCCTAGGTTTTTCTTTTTTTTTTTTTTCCATGTGCACAAATGAATGGAGTCCATGATCAATTTTGTTGCCTACATAGATTGTGTAGTGGCCAAGTCACGGCTTTCAGGGTATCCGTCATCCAAGTAGCATTCCTTGTACCCATCAGCTAATCTCTCATCCTGGCTTTGTTCTTTGTGGTCACACACAGCAACTCTGCCTCGGGGAAGCCCCTGAGATCATCAGAACCCTCCTTGTGAACCCTCCTTCAGCTCTCTGCATCCCACTTGACCTCCCTCCCACTCTTCCATACTTCTTGGCTACTTTTCCGGTTTTGTGGCGAGTCAGGAAAAACCTCAAGAAGGCTGGAAGTGTTTACTGACACGGCAATGACAGCAGTCCACGTGCAAGTCAGCAAACGTTAGC
This sequence comes from Perodicticus potto, assembly GCA_963574655.1. NCBI lineage: Eukaryota > Metazoa > Chordata > Mammalia > Primates > Lorisidae > Perodicticus > Perodicticus potto. The sequence goes on from CAUYRH010051579.1 coordinate 6,212, forward strand.
CAGAGATGATGCCAATTGCTGGAGACACAGATATGAATCAGTCAGAGTCTCTGCCCGGGAGGGTGGAGAGGGACTCTCAAGGCATCAGCCAAGAGCAGGGTGGATCAGTAGAGTGAGTGTCCCCCCCGGTCCAGGGGAGGGTTTGAGAGGGTCCTTTTTGGCTAATTTCCCAGTGACAGAGATGGCATGAACCCAAGACAGCAAATGGAGACAATTGGGCCACATAGCTGACTGATTGGCTTGGGACAGAAGATGTTATGTATCAAGGGTTGGCAAACTTATTCTGGAAAGGGCCATGTAGTCAATATTTTAGGTTTTATGGACCATATAGTCACTGTTGCAGCTACTCAATTCTGCCCTTGTAGCTTGAAAGCACCGTAGATGGTGAGGGAATGAATAAGCATGGCTGCATAAAACTTTATTTATTGACAGCAAAATTTGGATTTCTTATCATTTTCTTGTGTCATGAAATAGTGCACTATTCTTCTGTGGATTTCTCCCCCTAACATTAAAAAATATAAAAACCATCCTTAGCTCACAGAGTGTATAAAAACAAGCTATTTGGCTATAGACGGCTGACCCCAGCTTTCTGGGTTTGGGAATACTGGGAAATTATGCTTGAACATTGGATCCTTGAGCCAGGCTACTGAAGTTGATCTAGTCAGAACTTGGCAATAGATGAGTGATAAACTGGCTGCTAATCCATCAGGCCACCCTCCTTCCAACCCAACAGCCAATCAAACCATTGCCTATCATTAAAAAGACAGAAAAATGTGTGTTGGAATCAAGTGCTGACACATATTTTGGAACAATTTCTTTTACAATTGTATTGCCTAGGAATACAAGCTTACTGTTCAATGAAAAGTCCGTAAAGAAGTATAGAGGCGGATCAGTGGAGGTTTCCTTTCAAATCCCACCCCCTACCCAGGGCTGACCCGGTTAGGAGGGTGGTGAGTGTGAGTCCAGCCCCTCTCTGGTACACACAGACTGTGCATGTGGGCGCACTCCCACCCGAGACTTCATACTCACACCAGACGTGGTGCATTCTACAGGATTGTTCTAGGACATGCTTCTGTCACTTAGCAACTCATCCCGCATCTTCCCATCTCAGTGCTTGGATTCATCCTTTTTGATCTTTCTTTCTTTCTTTCTTTCTTTCTTTATTTATTTATTTATTTATTTATTTATTTATTTATTTATTTATTTATTTATTTATTTATTGAGACAGAGCCTCAAGCTGTCACCCTGGATAGAGTGCTGTGCCATCACAGCAACCTCCAATTCCTGGGCTCAAGCAAGTCTCCTGCCTCAGCCTCCCAAGTAGCTGGGACTACAGGCGCCTGCCACAACGCCCGGCCATTTTTTGGTTGCAGCCATCATTGTTATTTGGCGGGCCCAGGCTGGATTCGAACCCACCAGCTCAGGTGTACGTGGCTGGCACCTTAGCCCGTTGAGCCACAGGCACGAGCCCTTTTTGATCTTTAAATGGTCCACCAAGCACCACTTGGTGGACTATGGCACCCTTCACCCGGGTAGTCCCCTACTGTTGGGCATCCACGCTACTCCGTGTTTTCCTTGATTATAAGCAATGCTGCCAGGACCCTCCTGGCACACATCCATCTCTGTGCACTGGCGTTTTGTTTTGGGAAGATTCTCTGAAGCACTGTGCTTAAGGGCACAAGAACTTAAAGTTTGGGTCGGTGTGCCATACAGTAGTAGTTTCCGGTCCTGCTGCCACTGGTAAGCATTGCAATCCTTCTTGTGGGTGGGGTTGGGGGAGTCCTACAGGAAGGTCAGGATCTGGGACCTCAGTGGCAAGTGCAATGATGCACCTGTCATCTTAGTCTTCACTGTCTTATGAAGGAGGCATTTGTTCATCTATTTAGCCAAATATTTACGGAGGGTCTACTATGTGCCAGATATTGTTTTTGTTTTTGTTTTTGTTTTTGTTTTTGTTTTGAGATAGAGTCTCACTTTGTCACTCTCAGTATGGTGCCAGGGCATCACAGCTCACAGCAACCTCCATCTCTTAGGCTCAAGTGATTCTCTTGCCTCAGCTTCCCCATTAGCTGGGACTATAGGCACCTGCTACAACACCCAGCTATTTTTAGAGGCGGGGTCTCTCTCTGGCTCTGGCTGGTTTCAAATCTGTGAGCTCAGGCAATCCACCTGCCGCAGCTTCCCTGAGTGCTAGGATTACAGGCGTGAGCCACCATGCCTAGCATGTGCCAGATATTGTTCTAGGCACTGAGAATACAGGCAGAACACAAGAGAAAAAACTCCCTGCCCTCACAGATGTATGTTTCAGTGGAGGAGACAGATAATGAATACATAAACACACATGGGAAGACAGGTAGAATTGGGGAGCAGATCTGCACATCTTGGTGGAGGCCTGTCTGAGTAGAGAGAGATCTGAGAGCTCCAGGGAGGGAGCTGTGCAGATATGGAGGGGGACTGTCAAAGGCAGAAGGAACAGCTAGTGCAAAGGCCCTGAGGCCAGCGAGGTGGTGGGAGAGCAAGTCAGCCCCCAAGGGTTTTGTAGGCAGGAAAGTCTTAGCTGTTACTCTACAAGAGGCTGGGCTCATGGAAGGGCTGGTGCAGAGGAAGAATGTAGCCTCACTTACAGACTGGCTGCCAAGTTGGAATAGACCACATGGGACCAGGATGGAAGCAGTGAGTCAGGTCAGGAGGCCACTGCACTCAACCCGACAAGAGACCGTGGGCCCGTGGTCCAGGTGGAAGTGCTGAGAGACTCTGTATTTAGAAGGAAGTTATAGGCCTTCCTGATGGATTAGCTGTGGGGTGAGCAACAAGACTGAAGGATGACACCATGGTTTTCAACTTCATGAACAAAAGAATGGAGACCACAGAAGAGGAGTCAGCTGGGGGAAGGAGGTTCGAGCCAAGATCTTAACTTGGACTTGCTGGGTTTGACATCAGACATCAAGGAGACAAGGGAGGCGACATCAGGTCTGGAGTTGTGCCTGGGCCGGGGGCCAGGTTTGGGCTGGAGGCAGAGGTCTGGGATCCATCAACGTCAGTGTGCAGATGGGGTCTAGAGCCGGGTGCTGAGAGGCCAGCACCCAGGAGGGAGAGGAGACAGAGGAGAGGCCCATCTGAGGGTCCAGGCCTGGGGGGTGCTGACATGCACCTCTTTCTGGTGCTGCTTGAAAGGAGAAAGAACCATCCCTTCCAGCCTCCTGAGGAGGAGGAAGAGAACTCAGAATAGGGACCCAGAATCCCTGGGGTCCCTGGGAAGCCCAGGGAAGAAGGGATTTCAGTAGGGAGGGTGTGCCTGGCTGGGTCAGACCCTGCTGAGTTGTGGGAGCTGAGGACTGGACGGTGACCACTGGATTGGTCAAGAAAAGACAGATAATAAGTGACAGCAACACAGTGTGACCAGGCTGCAGACAAGAGGAGCCCAGGTGACTGTGGGAACCCCAAGGAGGGGCACCAAACCAGGGAGGACTTCCTGGAAGAAGGGATGTCTAAGCAAAAGCCTGCAGGGAGCATACACATTCCATAGGTAAAAAGGAGAGTTCCAGATCAGGGAACAGCACAAAGGCCGGGGACAGAGAGTGGTCACAGCTCCTTTGGGGAACTGAAACTAGGCAAGTCTGTCTATAATAAGGGGCTCGGGACAGGTGGGGAGAGTGAGTGTTATCCTGGAGAGGTCAGCAAAGTGGTGGGGATCCTCAATTAGAGACCATGCTTTGGTGCTGGATGGGTGGCTTGAGAGATGACCGAGCCATTCCTGAGAAGGGGAAGCAGGAGAAGAAATCTGAGGAAGGCTGATGAATTCACATGACTTTAGGTTGTTGAGACACCTTCGAGGAAGGATGTCCACCATCAGCTGGGCATGTGGGTTGGACATTGGGTCTGAGAGGTGGCCACGTGTGTAGGGAGGAGGCCAGGCAGAGTGGGGTGAAGCTGACACCCACACTCACCACTTTCGGGTGCTGCTTGAGGTCAGCCTGTGTCCAGCTACCCGCTGTGTGCTGGGGCGGGGCCCTGGCAGCCTCCAGTCATTGTGGTTGTCTCCCCAGAGAGCAGGAGTCCAAGAGAAGCCCAGTGGTTCCTTGGGACAGGCTGCAATAACTGTGCTTCGCCCCTCCCATGTCCACCCCACCCACAGCCCTTGAGCATCCCAAAAGGAGCAGGCCCCTACCACAAGATGCGTGCTCATGCACATTCATTCACAGCCTGGGGATTTATGGAGCTCCTGCGCAATGCCCTGTGCGTGGTCCTGGCCCTGTGGGAGTAGTAAGGACACAAGCAGACAGACCCCTGCCCTCATGCAGGACCCTCCACTGGGGGACGCAGGCAATATGTGTATAATTAGAATACACCTAACGTTGGGAGAGGGACGCTTTTGGAGGCTGGAGAAGGGAAGGCTTCCAGAGGCAGGCAACATTTAAATGATAAATCTTACAGTAAGAATTTGTTAGCCAAGAAAATGGGAGAAGAAAGGTGTCTGAGTGAACAGGAATGGATGTAGGAAGCTCGTAAGTGAGAAAGTGCTTGACACAGAATGAAAGGATTCAGTGAGATGCCGCAGTGGGTGCAGACGGTGGCAGTGAGTTGAGGCGAGACTGGGTGGGAAAGAGCCTCAGGAGTCAGGCTTAGCCGACGCGGACCTTCTGAAGGCGCTGGGGAGCTATGGAGTGTCTTCACAGGGTGTGGCTTGCCCATATTTGCACTTGGGAGAATTCAGAGACAGAGATCAGAGACATCCTTCTCACCCCGGAGGGACCCACAATCTTCCCATTCAAGGCCAGACTCCCGTCCCCCATCTGTAGCTACCTTGACAGGTGACTTGGGTCAACCCCGCTCGCGCCCCTCCAGGGACCTAAAACTCACCACCTCTGGAGACAGGCCCAGCCCTGTTTTAACAAGAGCCGTGAGAGCCCCGCGGGCATGCTTTGGGAATCCAGTCTTGTCGCTGGGAGACCGAAGGCCGCTTAATGCGAGGTAGCGCGGTGGGCTGGGTGGCACCACGAGGTGGATAATGGCCCGGCAGCTGGAGCTGAAATGCTGCGGAGCTACCCACGGGGGCGATCGAGTTGTAGCGAGCGAGCGCACTCCGGATGCCACCTGGCAAGTCTGTCGGCGGGACGCTGAAGAAATAAATCAGTTCTTGAGGACGCACCGCCAGCTCCCCACCGCGACCGACGCCCCCCAGCCTGAGAAGCCGAGAGCGCCGGGTCGTTCCCGCAGCGCCACCGTGTGGGCTAATAGAGTCACGCCCTCAAGCCGTCGGGTACCCAACTGCAGGTGCGGGCGCCGGGGCGACTGAGGGCCCCAGGGACCAACAGCCTCTCCCGTCCGCAAGCCACGCGTCAGATCCTGTTCCCATTATATATTTTTTAATTTATTTTTTCAAAATGAAAGTATATTGTCGGCCTGTTTGTGGCTTGTCATGAAGTAATACATACCGAAAAAATATGCAAACTCCATATAAAAGGCAGAAATTAACAGTTTTCCAGCAGAATTCCATACCACTCACCCAGGCACCCCCCAGGGAAAATAGGGTTTCAAATTTTTTTTCTACATTAAAAAATACCCAAATATATTGTATTTTCACTCACACACACACACGAAATTATATTGTACATGTGCCTAATGTCAGCCATTTGCTTTGCTTTTTAATTTAAAGTAATATTTATTTGATACATGCAAGGCATATGAGAGAAAATATTTGATTTAAAAGTTGAGAATAAATATCATTTATTCTTCTCTCCTTACCTTATTCTGTGTTGATTTGGTTTATTAATCCATGCCATTGCTTTATTAATTTGTTAGTTATCCTTTCTTTATTGGGACTCCTAGAGGTTATAACACATATCCTTGATTTATCTGTCACCTGATGTAAATGAACACTGTCATCACTCATGGGACAGAGTGATGCAAGAAGCTTAGGCTACTTAAAGCCCCATTTACCCCCTCCTGACTTATGTGCTATTGTCATCCGGTACCATCTGGTATTTGAATTCTTCATTTATTTCAAACTCCACAAGATGTTATTATTATTGTTTCATACAGATAATGTTTGTTTAGATTAACCAAATATTTTCTCTCTCCCTTGGTCTTCATTTCTTCCCAAGTCTCCAAATTTCCATCTGGGATCCATTTTCTCCTGCTTGAAAAACCCTTTACTATTAATAATTCCTTTCACAGGGATGTGCTGGTGATGAATTCCTTCAGTTTTTGTTTGTCTGGAATGTTTCTGTTTCACCTTAATTTTTGAAGGATATATTAGTATAGGCTGTCAAGAGAAGGCAAGAAAGGAGAGGAAACAACAGAGAATAAGGACAAATAAAAAGCAAACAGTAAGATGGGCGACTAAGCCAAATATATCAGCAATTATATGACATATAAACGGATTAAATATTCTGATTGAAAGACAAATAGTATCATATTGGGTTTTTTTAAAACCCCAACCATATGCTACTCATGAGACAGACACGTCAAATATAAGGATACAGAAATGAGGAAAGTGAAATGATAGAAAAAGCATTATGCCAAGGAAACAGTAACCAGGAGTAAGTTGGTGTAGCTGCATTAATATTAGCAAAAGCAGAGTTTGGGGGGGGGGCGGGGAAAGCCAGGCTAAAGATAAAGACAGTGATTCGCATATACACACAAATCAATTTATCAAGCAAATGCAATTCTAAGTTTGCATGCAATCAATAATGCCACCTCAAAATATATAAAGCAAAAATAAAGAATACTAAACAGAGAAATATACAAATCCACAATTTCTCTTTTAGTAACTGATATAACAAGCAGATAAAAAAATTAGCAAAATCTCCTGTATCTGCGGGAACATCACAGAAGCCATGCTACATTCTTTTTATTGCATCCTATCAGATGTCTCCAGGTTTGTTTTTTTTTTTTTTTTGAGACAGAGCTTCAAGCTGTCACCTGGATAGTGTTGTGGCATCACAGCTCACAGCAACCTCCAATTCCTGGGCTTAAGCGAGTCTCCTGCTTCTGCCTCCCAAGTAGCTGGGACCACAGGTGCCTGCCACAACATCCGGCCATTTTGGCTGTAGCCATCATTGTTGTTTGGCGGGCTGGGGCTGGATTCGAACCCGCCAGCTCAGGTGTACGTGGCTGGCGCCTTAGCCCGTTGAGCCACAGGCGCCAAGCCTGTCTCCAGGTTTTTATTTGCCTTGTTACCACCGCTGGCCTGATTAAGATGATATCTGCTAGGTTTGCCCCCTGCAAAATTATTATTTTCCCATTTTTATTTAATTAACATTTTGGGGAGTGGTACTTTGAAATGTGGAAATGGCCAACTCTCTATAAAGCTTTCATTGTATTCATTTATTTATTTCTATCAGTGTGGACTTAATGAGTTTCTATTTGATTCCATGGGTTATAATTTGTTAGCAACATTCATTCTGAGGTTCCAATTTTTCCAGATTTGGTTAGTGGGAGCTCCCATGGCCATGTCTCCTCCTTATTTGCACACTGCCTTACTTTCTGGCACAACACGTCCTTTCAGGTTCAACTTGTATTGTCCCTGCCTGGAATCAGCCAATTCCCTGAGGATCTTTGCTTCTCTGTAACAGAGAATGATATTTATTTATTTATTTATTTATTTATTTATTTATTTATTTATTTATATTTATTTATTTTGAGACAGAGTCTCACTGTGTCACCCTCGATAGAGTGCCATGGCATCACAGCTCACAGCAACCTCAAACTCTTGGGCTTAAGCAATTCTCTTGTCTCAGCCTCCCAAGGAGCTGGGATGCCAGGCGCCTGCACAATGCCCAGCTCAGAGAATGATATTTAAACACCAAGATGCGAGCACTAGGTGCGCTCACTGCTGTTGGAGTGTTCTGAGGTCCTCTCAGTGGATAAAGCTAGAAAGATAGGTGTTTATACATGTGTATATACACATACCTATATACACATCTACCTCTATATTTATTTCTCTATTGACAGATGTTAAAATTCATGAACTCTAACTTCTGTTCAACACCATGGGTTTCATTCTATTTTTCTGCCTTTCTGTATTGGAAATTCCCTTCAATGATGAGAACTTTGGCTTCCATTATTTTTAAATATCTTTACTTCTCTTCATATATTTGACCAATTCCCATATATTAGCTATTGATGCATGACAAATGGCCCCCAAACTTTGTGGCTTAAAACAACATGAAACATTTATTATTCTACAGTTTCTGTGGGTCAGGACTTTGTGGTCAGCTTAGCTAGGGATGCTGGCTATCACCTCTCATCCCTCATGAATTTGCTATCAAGTGTCAGCCAGACTGTAGTCCTTTGATTGCAGGCTAGAGTGGGGCTTCCAAAACAGGGCACGCACACTGCAATCCCTCTTTTAGTAATGGATAGAAAAGCAGATAAAAAGTTAGTAACAACTTCAAGTTGGTGTGGAATGTTCTAGCTCAGAGTCAGACCTGGGTAGATACTCACCTCTCTCTAAACTGGGGTCAAGTCCAAGGGGGCTAACCATACTTGTTCCCCAAAGTTGTTGGGGGACAGCACGGGGCCAGGAGTGAGGAGAGTGTGCAGGGTCTGGGGCAGATGCGGGTGGAGGTGGGCGTGAGCCCTACATGTGGCAGGACACTCCCTGGGGTTGGGGTCTCTGGACCTGGGGACCTGGAGGTGGGGGTGGGAGTGCAGAAGGTGACGCGGTGGGGGTGGACGCTGGAGTTTGACAGCTGAGGATCCTCAGTGTGGAGCTGAAGGAGCCTTGGAAGCTGTCTTTGCAGAGTCTTTGGGGAAGAAAGCAGGAGGTTGCCATGGAAACCATCCCACAACAACCCACTCCAATCCGAGCTCACTGAAGTTTCGGAATAAAAATTCTCTCATCTCTTTTAGGATGCTGCTTCTTACCCCCATCTTCACCTCCCAGGCAAGTGTCTGAGTGCACACGCCGGTGTATTCGTGTGTATCCGTGCCTGTGGCCCCTCCCACTGCTCTCTGCTCTGGACCTTTGCACATTCCACTGTTAGAACTCCCTTCCCCTCCCCTCCCATCCCTTTCCCTGATGCTCTTCTGCCCCTACACGGAGGACTCTTCTCCCTCCACCCAAACCTTCCTTGACCCTTCCCATTTGGGGTCAAGGCCCCCTCTGATGTTTTCACATCTCCCCTCCCCACCAGCTTCCTTAACCCCCAACACTGGTCATGTGGGGTGCTGATCTCCGTTCTTGTGTCCCTGAGTTCCTCAAGTGCAGGACTGAGTTTTGTCCATCCCTGTCCCCAACTGATGCCTGGCAGGGACCTGGCACCGACAGAGGCCCACATGAACAGCCACTTCTTTGGAAGGGTTGGGGACCCAGAAGTTTTCCCCACTCCACTCGAAAAACCAAGTTGTCAGAGCTGGAAGGTCCCTTAGAGATAAATCCAAGAATCAGAGCATGGACACTAGCTGGGACCTTGTCAGAAATGCAGCTTCCCAGGTCCCACCTCAGACTCACTAAATCAGAATCTGCCTTTAAAAAGCATCTCAGGGCTCAGCGCCTGTGGCTCAACGGACTAAGGCGCCAGCCACGTACACCTGAGCTGGTGGGTTCGAACCCAGCCCGGGCCCGCCAAGCAACAATGACGGCTGCAACCAAAAAATGGCTGGGAGTTGTGGTGGCCGCCTGTAGTCCCAGTTACTTGGGAGGTGGAGACAGGAGACTCTCTTGAGTCCTGGAATTGGAGGTTGCTGTGAACTGTGATGCCACAGTACTCTATCCAGGGTGACAGCTTGAGGCTCTGTCTCAAAAAATAAAAAAAATAATAAAAAGCGTCTCAGGATTCTTATGCACGTTAAAAGCCAAGACGCTCTGCTCTAAAGGCCACACATCCCACTATCCAGATTGGAAACTGAGGCCTGCAGCAGGGAGCTCTGTCCCCGCCCCACAGTCAGCCAGCAGGCCGCTCTGTCTTTCCGGCGGACTCGGTCTGGGATCCTGGACCCTTCCCTCCGCCGTGGAGGTCTTTGCAAGGAGCTCGCGCGCCCCCTGGTGGGCATGAGAAGAGATAGCTGGGCCAGAGCTGAGTCTGGTCGCGGAGAGGCTGGGGTCCTGCCTTAACCTTAAGGACCGGCGTGGGGTTAGCCCACTGGAGCAGGAGGTCAGGGTGTGAGGAACAGGCGGGTGGGGCAGGACCCTTGCCATTTGAGCCCACCGTGTCCTCACGGCACACACCGCGCGAGAGATCTGGGGCTCTGACCACCTGCTGCCAGCCTCTATCTACTTTTAACCTGAAAAATGGGGAGAGGCCCTTTGGGAGGTGCTTGCAGAGCTCTCAGCACAGTGGCGAGGAGGCAAAGGCCGCCCTGAGGTAGAGCAGCTGTGAGCTCCTCCTCCTCAGGTGTGAGCTGAGCTGGCCCAGGGCCAACTCCCTGCCACCTCCTCTACCAGAAAGCTCGAAGAGACCAACCTCCCCTCACAAGTGGAGAGACACAGGCCCAGACAGGGGGGCTATAGAAACGCCCTAGTGGTGACAGAGGTGGGGGATGCCCCATCCCTGATTTCCTGGCATCCCAACAGCTGGATTCTGGGTGCGGGGGATGAGTTTGGGGGCAGGAAATCAGGAAAAACACATGTTCTGGAGTCAGACAGACCAGGTTCAAATCTGGCCGAATCACAGACCCGCTGGGTGAACTTGGGCACGTGACCTTGCGGCTCTGGGCTTCAGTTTCCTCACTTGAGAAGGTCCTTCCAGGACTGTTTTGAGGTTTGTGTGGGACAGCGTTAAGCCCCCAACACGTAGCAGGCCCTGTGGAGGCTGGAGGCCGGGGTGAGTTGGGTGGCCAGGGGAAGATACCCCGTCACACCACAGTGGCTGCCACACTCAAGCACAGAGTGGCAGAGTCTCTCATCCTTCCTGGACAAAGTTGTGGCATCAGGTTGGAGGAATGGGGTGGGAGGGGGGCCAGTAAACTGACTGGAGCACAGCCTTGAGACAGACAGACATGTCCCGGGCTGGGCTTTCCTTTGAAGAACCCTGCCCTCCCCAGTGAGGTACTTTCAAAAGTGCTGGCTTTGGCTCGGCGCCTGTGGCTCAACGGGCTAAGGCGCCAGCCATGTACACCTGAGCTGGCAGGTTCGAATCCAACCCGGGCCCGCCAAACAACAGTTATGGCTGCAACCAAAAAATGGCCAGGCGTTGTGGCAGGCGCCTGTAGTCCTAGCTACTTGGGAGGCGGAGGCAGGAGACTCGCTTGAGCCCAGGAATTGGAGGTTGTTGTGAGCTGTGATGCCACAGCACTCTATCCAGAGTGACAGCTTGAAGCTCTATCTCAAAAAAAAAAAAAAAAAAAAAGTGCTGGCTTTTACACAACTATAAGGGGGAACCTAACAAGTGCAAACATCATAGCCTGGTTGTTTATATCCTCACAATAACCTGAAATTTAAAAAAAAAAGTGCTGGTTTGTGAGGCCAATGGCCACCAACCTCCCCAGGTGGGGTCTTAACCTGACCCCACCCTGCTGTCTCTCACCTACAGGCCCTTCAAAGGGAAAACCCCACAAATGCCCCCCAGCTCTCTACCAAGGCCAAGCCCTGGTCCCAGGACACCCTTGTGTACCTGTGAGTGACTTGGGCACCTTGGTTAGAAAGATGAGCTGGACCACACCAATTTTCCCTCTGAGTTGTGGAATTGGGAAATGAAGAGAAGAGGGAACTGGCAGCAGGTAGGGGAAGCAACCACTTCACTTTGTCCAGGACCTTCCTAGCTCTAAAAATCCTGTATCCCAGAAAATGTCGGTCACCAAGCAGTGGGAACAAATACCAAAAGGATATGAGCAAAGCTGTGAAGATTGCTCAGAGCTACTGTACTTAATGCTGGTGTACTTCCTGAAGGCTCTGTGCTAAGCATTTTTGTTTGTTTGGAGACAGAGACTCACTTTGTTGCCCTTGGTAGAGTGCCTTGGCATCATAGCTCGCAGCAACCTCAAACTCTTGGGCTCAAGTGATCCTCTTGCCTCTGCCTCCCAAGTAGCTGGGACTACAGGTGCCCACCACAACGTCCCGGCTAGTTTTAGAGACAGGGTCTCACTCTTGCTCAGGCTGGTCTCGAACTCCTGAGCTCAGGCAATCCACTCACCTTGGCCTCCCAGAGTGCTAGGATTACAGCTTTGAGCCAGGGTACCTGGCAAGCATGTTTTTTAAGATCAAATTTGCTTATTTATTTTTAAATTTTATTTTGAATTACCTATTTTCCACTGTAGGACTCAGTAGCACTAAGTACATTCACAGTGTTGTGTGACCGTTGCCAATATCCATTTCCAAAGCTTTTTCATCGTCTCGAACAGAAACGTTGCACCCAGTAAACAATAATTCTCCATCCTCCCTCCCCTCATTGCTGGTTACCTCTATTCTACTTCCTGTCTCAGTGAAATGGACAACTCTAGATACCTCATATAAGTGGGATCATGCAATATCTGTCCCTGTGTACCTGCTTTATTTCACTTAGCATAATGTTTCCAATGCTCAGCCATGTGGTAGCAGGTGTCAGAATTCATTCCTTTTTAAAGCTAAATAACATTCCATTGTGTATAGTGTAGGGGAAGAAAAATATCTGTTTCTTCTAACTGTCTAAGTTCTGAGCTGGGACTCCTATAACAAAAGACAGATTAACAAGAAAAAGCATACAAATTTATTTCATATGCATTTTATGTAAGTTCTATGTGATGGAGGAGACCCAAATTTAGCAGTTAAACCTGAATATTTTTATGCTAGAATTGGTGAGAAGTGCAGAGCCATGGTGGGTATGCTGGGATCAGGACCTCTGTCTATTCAACCGCTTATTCTTTCAGTTTCCTCCCATGGCCTTCCTTTCTATAGATAAGGAGGATCCCTTCCTTTAGGTATGCTGAGCACATCCCTCACATACGGGCTTTATGACCAGCTTCAGGGGAAGGTCAGAAAGTCGTTCCTTTATAAACCTTTTCTCAAATTCCTTTGGCTTATAATATTTGATTTGCCAAGGTGCTGTATTTCGGGATGGCCTACCCTAAACCCCATTCATTTGTTGTTGACGCTTGAGTTGTTCCCACCTTTGGCCATTGTGAATAATGCAGCTATAAACAGTGGTTACAAGTATCTGTTCATGTCCCTGCTTTCAATTCTTTTGGGTATACACCTAAGAGTGGAATTGCTGGGTCATCTGGTAATTCTATGTTTAGCTTTTAGAGGAGCTGCCAAGCAGTTTTCCACTGAGGCTCTTGCTAAGTATTCTCAATGCCTTATCACCTGGAGCTCTGGTATCTGTCACCCAGGAGGCTGTCTGTGTTCTCAGTCCACTTGGCAGGGGAGGACAACGAGGTTCAGACAGATGAAGTGAAGGGTCCTGAGTCCCTCAGCTAATAAATGCAGAGGCAGGATTCCAACCCAGATGAGCCAACTCTGTGAGGCTGGGTCACCTGGCCCTGGGTGGCTTGGGTCTCCATATCTACCATCCAGTAGTGTGAGAGGAACCCAGAGGAGGAAGTAAGGTTTACCAGAAAGGTGAGGGAAGACACAGGAGGGACAGCCCCAGAGCCCTTTGGGGCCCACCTCAGTGTCCTGCCAGCTTCCTGGCTCTGGTTTCTGGGAGCCCAGTGGTGGTGGGCTTATCTGTCTCAACCTAGCATCCTCTTTCCTGGCCACAAAACCCTATTTTCCTAGAACTCTTAAAACCTGAGAGTTTCCTAGAAGTGGGCTGAGACCCAGACATTACCAGTCTGGTTATGGTGATTGTTTCAGAGATGGGCACGAGACTCAAACCCAGTTGGGCCTACAGTTAAACTGAAGGGAAGGGAAGCTGGGCATGGAAGCTCAGATCTGTAATCCTAGCACTCTGGAAGGCCAAGGCAGGAGGATCACTGGAGCTCAGAAGTCTGAAACCATCATAAGCAAAAGTGAGACTCTATTTCTACTAAATGTAGAAAAATTAGCTGGGTGTTGTTGTGGGCACCTATAGTCCCAGCTACTCAGGAGGCTGAGGCAGGAAGATTGTTTGAACTCAGGAATTTGAGGTTGCTGTGAATTAAGCTGATGCCACAGCACTCTGGACGACAGAGAGAGACTCTGTCTAAACAAACAAACTGATGATAAGAGAGAAACTCCACTCACTGGTAGTGGAGAGGTTGGGATTGAGCCAGCAATTTGGCGGTCCTCTCGTTCCCAGAGGGAGCTAGAGGAGGGAAGCAAGACCAAGTCCTGGTGCCAGTTGCACCTGAAGCCAGTGTTGCTGTCCACTAACCTACTTGGCTGATGACGCAGAGGAAGCACCACAGGTGAAATGATTGATTTGAAAAGGGAAGACTGAGGCTCACTCCAGCACTCAGCAAAAACCCATCTTTAATAAGATTTTTATATACCCCAAATCATCAGATAACAATATCTGAGAATAAAGAAAACAAAAGGTAACAAAAACTGTCATAATAATTCCTTGTTAGCATTAATGAAGCAAAGCACATACACACCTTTCTAAACTAAGAATGTCCTGTGTGGAGATAAACAACAATGGAGATAAACCACAAAGGTGCTGGGTTGTCTGTTCTGTTTGTCTACTTCCCTATATGATTAACTGAAAGTTATTGTGTAAATTGAAGTAGGGAACATAGTGCAACGGCCCACTGCCCCAGGCAGGTGATTAATCCCCAGCTTTGACTTGGCGGGGCCCTCTGGCACATTCTTGCCTTTAGGGCAAAACTGCCTGTATTTTTCAGCAAGGCCACTTCTGCGAGCTGGGAGTGAATATCCCCCAAAACTCACATCTAGCCCAAGTACTAGAAATGTTCCTTCTCAGGGCCTCGTACCTCAAGGAGCACAAATGAGACTGATTTACCTTAAAAGGGTGCAGGGGACTGTGACCCTTCAAGCCAGCTCTAAGCCAGTACCTCCTCCTCTTCCTTCTTTTCTTTTTTTAGAGACAGAGTCTCACTTTGTTGCCCTTGGTATAGTACCAAGGCATCATAGCTCACAGCAACCTCTAACTCTTGGACTCAAGTGACTCTCTTGCCTCGGTCTCCCAAGTAGCTGGACTATAGGTGCCCTCCACAAGGTCTGGCTATTTTTTTTTTTTAATTTTAATTTTTTTTTTATATTTTTTTAAATATATGTATTTTATTATTCTTCATTACATTATTCCCCCCCACCCATCCATGGTAAGACAGAATTGATTTACAGAAAAGAATACAGAAAACACCAAAGCTCCTGGTAGAGGGAGAGATTTCAAGTGGGGAGAGAGATGCTCTCTCCGTTCCTCTCCCGGTCTTTCTCCGTCTCCTCCTCTAGGCCTCTAGCCTCAGGGTATATATAGGTGTATGGGTTCCTTGGCCAGGAAACAAATGAATACAGTCCCTTCCACTGGGGGCAAGGTGAATGAGTGTATCAATGAATGGACACAGTCCATCCATGCAATTCAGGCCTAGGAAATTCACAAGAAACTGACCTAGGCATAGGAAATGGGGGTTCCACAGTTAGTCCCAAGTGTAAAGTGAAGGAGACACCAAGGCACAGGTGTCTCCTCAGCAGTTGTCCAGCCTTTTTGGCTATTAGAGACTCTGGTGGGTGTTGAAGGTCC
>CAUYRH010051580.1:0-28772 GCA_963574655.1 Perodicticus potto
AATGAGAAAATATCATGAATGTTACATTAATCAGGTGGATAAAAATATCTCCGATTGTATGGGAAGCCCACACACTGTACTCCAAGCTTGAATCATTGTACACAGTTATGACTCAATAAAAAATAATTAAAAAAATAAAAAAAATAAAAAAATAAACTATACCTTAAGATGCATTTAGCAAATTACAGGCTGTGAGTAACTCTATTGGACTAACAGCTTTTTTTGTTCAATAAATAAATTACAAGAAAGAAAAACAATTGTTGGAGGGGTCATATGTAGACTTTCCACCAATTGCAACACATGGGCCTTATTTAAATCCTGAATCTGTAAAAGAATTTTAAATGTATAAAACAACTTGGAATTTGAACATTAATTGGTAATAATAAAATATTTAGGTATGATGTAAAGGTAGTTATGTTTTTAAAAAGTGAGCTGTTATCTTTTAGACATTCAAAGTATGATCGAATAAAATTTTTAAAACACAAACTTATTGGGATTTTATCAGAATTACATTGAATTTAAAGATTAAATTGGGAGGCATGGTATCTTTATAATATTTACTTTTCCTGTCTTACCTATTCTGTAGAGCAAACCTCCCTCTGCTTTTTCTCCTTTACTCAAATATTTTTATCTATCTTTTTCTAATGCATTCTTTCAGATTAACTTTGGGATAATTTTCCCAACTTCCTCAGAAATGTGATTGAAGGATTAAAATCTCCTTTTAGCTGTGTATTAATTTGTGAAGAACAAAACATGAAATATTTGCCTAGCCATTCATCCTTCTAATAATAGAAACCCTGCATATCTTCTATTTATTCTATTCTATTCTATTTTAAATATCTAGATATTTATTACAATTGCTATGGAGATGATAGTGTAGCATAGAGGCTTAGAGAAATTCAATGGCTTACTACGCATATCACTAGCTGTGTGGGAAAATGGCTTAACTTCTTTATTTTTCAGCTTCTATGGTTTCGTGTTTTATTATTGTGATGATTAAGTAATATCCTTACTGCACAGACACACAGAAAGAGGTCAACAATATAAATATTAGCGATTAGATTATTTGTTGTATTGAATGTTGTCCTTTTTATGTTTGTGTTGCTTCAGTGTATTTACCAAATAGAGTGTTAAATTTTACAAAATGACTTTTCAGCATTTATTGCAATTGTCACTCACACAGATGCTATGTGTGTATGAATAAATGACCTTGTAATTAACTCATTTGAACATTTGAAGGAACTCATCACAACGTTTCCATTTTCAATGACTCCTGCTAAATGTAGGTGTTCCACTTCTACTTCAGTAGATTTTAATATTCCATTTCGCTACCATTGCAATGAGGGAGGTCAGAGTGAAAGAAGAGGGGAAGTCTGGTAGCAGTAGGGTTGCCAGATAAAAATGCAAGGCACACAATTTAATCTAACTTTCAGATAAATAATGAATATATTTTAGAATAAGTATCTCCCAAATACTGCATGGGATATTCTTACACTACAGTAATTTTATTTTTTTATTTTTGGGGGGGAAAGGGAGACAGAGTCTCACTTTGTCACCCTAAGTAGAGTGTAGTGACATCATAGCTCACAGCAAGCTCAGACTCTGGGGCTCGAGAGATCCTCTTGCCTCAGCCTCCCAAGTAGCTGGGACTACAGGCACTCGCCACAATGCCTGGCTATTTTGTTGTTGTTGTTGTCGTTGTTGTTGTCATTGTTGTTTAGCTGGCGCAGGCCGGGTTCGACCCCACCAGCTACGGTGTGTGTGGCTGGTGCCCTAACCACTGAGCATGGGTGCCGACACATATAATTTTATCTTTTTATATGAAAAATCAAATTTCACCCTGCATCCCTTATTTTTATTTGCTAATTCTCATGAGGAAGCTGTTGGCAGTGGTGGCAGTAGAGATGGAGAGGAATGAAAAGCTTAAAGAAATTGATTCTGCCATTGACTTTTTGGTCCTTCAGTCACTAACTATTTCTACACACAGACCACTTTTACACCTGAGTCTTCTCTAAAGAGAAAAGAGTTAAGGTCTTATGTTTATTTTAATTTCAGTGTGAGAATGTTATGTCTCCAAGACATAAGCAGTTACTTCATCTCTGTCTCCTCTTCATTTTTGGTTACTGTTGGGAGGCTTGCCTTGGAAGTGACCCTAACAGAAAACAAAGAGCTGGTCAGTAGTGAGAAGAAACAGTGCCAGCAGCAGTATCAAAAACCACAAAAGCCTTTTGTATGCTGCCTTTCATACACTTACATACAGTTCTCACATTTTAAATGTTTCATAATGCATTTGTCTTATCAAAAATGGAAACAGAGAAAGCACCTTCATCCATTAATGTCCTCCAGGTGTTTTATCCTCTATCCTCCCCAAATTGTTTTGCATTTTTTGTTTGGTTTTTCTGTTTTTGTGGCCCTGCATTTTTATCTGTTCTTTGTAGAAAAATCCACAATAAAAGGAAAAATCTATTAAACCAATGAAAGCATGGCTATGGTTGCTGATTTAAGTAACTCCTCATCTGAATGGGAGCTGGTCTCTTAAAATAGGAAGATTATTGGTTTATCAGAGGGTCATATAGATCTCCTTTTCAACTGATAGCAGGTAACAAGTTTGAATTCCATTCAACCATATAAAGCTATACCTTTACTTTCTCTGGCCAATGAACCGTAACTCAGATTAAAATAATTTCCTATTCTATCCATTTATCTAAGTTAGCCAGGAGCTAGCAATTCAATGGATGAGAATCACATCTATTAAAAGCAAGAGTTAGTCCTCTATTATTAAAAAAAAAAAAAAAAAAAACTTTTCCTAGGCATTCTGAAAAAGCACCCTGCACTGTCAGAGCTGGGTTTGAATTCTAACTCTTCCATTAACTTGCTCTGTGACTACAAAATGTAATTTAGTTGACATCCCTGAACTTTGTTTTCTTCTATATGATGGAGAAAATATACCTAGCTTACAGATGTGTTGTTAAGTTTACATAGGTAAGGCCAGCCTATTTTGATGTAAAATTCCCAGCAGGAATGTAAAATAGCACAATCACTTTGGGAAATATTTTGAATGTTTATTTAAAGTTAAATATACACCTACCATATTACTTCTAAGTATTTGTCCAAAAGAAATAAGCATTTGTTCATATTAAGACTTATAGACCAATGTTTATAACAGTTTTGTTAGTAACAGATAAAACATGGAAACAACTAAAGTGTTCATTAATAGGTGAACTCATGAATGTACTATTACTCATAAATAAAGTGAGACTAAATTTGCCCCACGTACCAACATGATAAATCTCAAAATAATTATGCTGAGTAGAAGCCAGAATAATATTCTATGATTCTATTTTTATAAAACTGTAGGAAATGCAGACTATTGTATAGTAACAGAGCATATTAGTGCCTGCCTGGGAATGGGAGTAGAGGGAGGAAAGGATTACAACGGAAAATTTGGAGATGAAATTGTATATTACCTTGATGGTGATAGTTTCGTAGGTACACATATGTTAAGATCATAAAAGTATGCGTTTTATATATGTGTGATGTAATGTACTTCCATAATGTTAAAGAACAAAGTAAGAAATATAAAGTGATATCATTATTATTAATAATCTCAGATCTAGTATCCAAATGTAAAAATGTTCTTTGATTTTTGCATGAAGAATCAGATGGCAATCTTTGTATACCTCATTTCTTTGTTTCTGTGCTATTTCTCTCTAAAAATAAATTCATTTATTAATTTTTATTAGAGGGCTTTCAAAATATTTCTAACTCATTATCATAATTATATATAGAATCAAAAATTCATATTACATACATACATGTTGATTTTCCACCTTAATTATAACAATATTATTATTCTTGTTACCTATATTTCTTTGTGCCTTCCTTATCCTATCATTAAAGAATTGCATTGTATTTCTTTAGAACTTAATATGTTCAATTCCTAGCCTGATACTCTGATAATCAGAAATTTCTTTCATAAATCATTGTCAGCCCCATCTCTAATTCACATCTTCTAGTTTACCCAACACCCTTGACCTCTCTTTGCACATAATTTCATCTGCCAAATGGCTCCTAACCTCTGCTCCTTCACCTCTAACACCACCACAGAGACCATGATTCCTCTTCCTTTCTCCATAAATCCTCAGCAGAGCAGCTTGGTGTCTTCCCTTTCTTAACAACACAAATCACCCAGGAACATGACAGGGGATGCATAATGGGCCATTGATTATGAAAAACATAATTTCACTCTCTTAATGAACTTTTCTTAAGAGATGCTAGAGGCAAGTTATTAAAATAGAGAGAAAAATATTAGGTAAAGAACAGAAGGAAGGAAGGTAAAAGAGACAAGATAAATGAAGGGAAATGTGACCAAATTCTATCAATTCTATGTAAGTATCAAATAAGCCTAGCACATGAATTGCTTTATGAAATCAGCATTTTTCTATAGGGCTATGGTCCTGTTTATGCTTTCTGCATTCCAGCATTCATCTAATCCGTGCTTACCTGTAAGAACAATCTTCTAGATACATGTCAGATCACACAACTCTGCAGCTTAAATACTTTCGAAGGCTTCTGATTGCTTCTCACACATGCTGACTACAAGGGTCTACATGTGCTTGGGTAATATGTTCTTGTCCCTATTCACCTCCCCAGACTTATTTTGCATTGGCTCCTCTGGCCTTCCTTCACTTGGGTTTAAAAACACTCACTTTCTTTAAAATCTGGCATGTTTTCTCCTTCACTTCATATCCTTCATGCATACCACTCCCCTGACCACTCCAACTCCCAACCTAGCCAACTCCAGATTCTTCTAGTCTTAGTTTATTTATTTATTGGAATACAATGAGTTTTTTTTTATTTCAAAGTATTACAGGGTACAAATATTTTTGGTTACATAGATTGCTTTTTTAAGGCTTGAGTCATGGTTATATGTGTGCCCATCAGGTAGATAAAATAAGTGTTCGATGTACCTTTTAGTTAAGTTTTTGCCCATCCCTTCTTCCCACCTGGTCTCCTACTTGACTTCTCTTGAGTTTTACTTCTATCTGTTCACATGTGTGCTCATCATTATTTCCAATTTAACAGTGAATACATGTAGCAATTGCTTTTTCATTCTTTAGATATTTCACTTAGGATGATCTCCAGTTCCTTCCTTATGCAATAGACATTTGTCTATTTTCTTTTGAAAATCTTCTGTTCATGTCTTTGGCCCATCTATTTAGGTGATTGTTTGATTTCTTTCTTGCTAATTTGCTTGAGCTCTTTCTAGATTCTGGTTATTAGCTCTTCACCAAATGTATAGCTTGAGAATATTTTCCCCAATTCTGTAGGTTGTCTGTTTGCTGTGTTGAATATTTCCTTGGCTGAGCAAAAGCTTTTTGATATTGTCAAGTCCCATTCGTTTATTTATTTGTGTTGTTGCTGTGATTGTCCTCGGAGTATTCACAAATTCTTTGCCTAGGTCATTGTCTCGATGATTTTTTCCAACATTGTTTTCTAGCATTCTTATGGTTTTATTTATTACATTTAAGTCTTTTATCCATATTGAATTTATTTTTGTGAGTGCTGAAAGATATGAATCCTATTTCATTCTTCTGGATGTGGCTATCCAATTTTTCCCAGCACTATTTATAGAATAGGGATTCTTTTCTCCAGTATGTATTGTTGTTAAAAGTCAGCTGAATGTATGTGGATGGTTTTATGTCTGAGTGTTCTATTCTATTCTATTGGATGCCTTCTCTATTTTCATTCCAATATCAGGCTGTTTTGGCTACTATACTTGTGGTATAATTTGAAGTTTGGTAATGTGATGCCTCCAGATTTGTTCCTTATGCTTAAGATGGCTTTGGCTATTTGGACTCTTTTATGGTTCCAAACAAAGCATATAATTACTTTTTCTACATATTTGAAATATGGCATTGGGAAATATTTTGATGGGAAGTGCATTGAATCTGTAAATCACTTTGGGTGGTATGGACATTTAAACAACGCTGATTTACTGATTCATGAGCATGACATGTTTTTTCATTTGTTTGTATCATCTGCAATTTCTTCCCCCCAATGTTTTATAGTTCTCTTTGTAGAGATCTTTCACCTCCTTGGGTAAGTAGGTAAGTATATTCCTAGGTATTTTATTTTCTTTGTAGCTATTGTGAATAGTATTGAGATTTTGATTTGATTCTCAGCTAGACTGTTATTAGTGTACAGGTATGCTATTGATTTGTGTACATTGATTTTGTATCCTGAGACTTTGCTGAATTTATTTATCAATTCCAGGAGTCTCTTGGTGGAATATTTAAGGTTTTCTAAATATAAGATCATATAGTCAGTCACCAAAAAGCAATAGTTTTTCCTCATTGTTCCTTTTTTGCACACCCTTACTTTCTTCCTCTTGCCTGATTTCTCTGGCTAAGACTTTCAGAACTATGCAGAATAGAAGTGATTACAATGGGCATACTTGCTCCATTCCAATTCTCAGTGGGAATGCTATCAACTTTCCCTCATTCAGTATGAAATTGGCTGCAAGTTTATCATACATGGCTTTTATAATTTTGAAATATGTTCCTTCTAAGCCTAATTTTTTGAGAGATTTGTGCTAAATGTTGTTGAATGTTTTTTCTGTATCTATTGAGATGCTGACATGATCTTTGCTTTTGTTTCTTTACGTGGTGAATCTCATTTATTGATTTATGTATGTTGAACCATCCTTGCATCTCTGGGATAAAGCCAACTTGTTTATGGTAGGCAGTTTTATTTTGTTTTTTTGATGTGCTGTTGAATTCAGTTTGCTGTCATTTTGTTAAGTATCTTTGCATCATAAACCACAGGCTAAAATCCCTTAAAAATATGTGTGATCTTAGGTTAATGATGAGAATTTCCATGGGGCCTTTGACAAAAGCATCAGGCTAAATTTTATACTCTTCTTATACATTCTTATGAAAATTGTAACTTTTCTTTCTGGCAATTTTATATATACATAAACATGTACATATATAAATATAAAATTATGTGTTCAGTGTCTCTTCTTCATTAGAGCCATTATGTTAAGAACTGGTAATCAATTTTTGTTAGTTTGAATCTTTGCTTTTAATTTTTACTCTCCATTACATTCATAACACTATGTACAATGGAGACTGGCACATAGGTGTTAAAATGGTATTTGTTTAATGAGTGAATAAATTAATGGGTAGATGGAAATTATCCTATAAAATAAACTGTTATCCCCTGAATAACCATGAAAAAAACCTCTGGAAATTTAACCCTTTGACTGTTGAAAACATGCCAATTGAGACGTGCGGCAATGGCAGCAACTGTTATGATACACAACATGTTCCTAGAAATTCCTTGGTTTCTTACTAATTAAAATAATTCTCTCAAGTTTGTTTCAGTGTCCACTATTTGTATGAATTATTTTGAGCACAACTGTAAAAAATATTGAGAAGAAAGTGTGTGATGCTTACAGATCATAAGCAAGACAGATTATATAAAAGTAACACGGGTCATCAAATTTTTGTGTGCAAAATGAACAACCACTTTATATCAAACATCTTTTATTGAATGCCTAAAGGTGTTGGCTTGCACCAAATGAGCATCTTCTTCGAGCACCTATATAGTAAAAAAAGTTAAGTACCCAAGCTAATTCATTCTCTGTTATTCATAGAAGAGATAAAGAATGCAACAAAGAAAGAAACAGAGATAGAACCAAGGAAATCTCCATGTCAAGAAATAACTTTGGTATATATTTCTATGCACAGAAAATGTATGAATTTTAAATCAGAGTTTGTGATTAAATCCAACACTGCTCCCTCAAAACTAATAATCTGACAACTTTAGTTCTGTAAGCCCTGCTGCATTATTTCTGTGCCATGGCTCACATCTGCTATGCCTACTTGAGAGTTCATCTGCAATTATGGTGGAAAGTTCTCAGACATGGTCAGTCCCTTCTCTAAGATTTTCCCTTAAAGACATTATCTAAAACCCAGAATATCATACAACCCAAGTTTAGGCACAGTGTGGACATGGAAGGGGATATTACTGCTGGAGCACTCATCCACCAAAGCCTGGTGGATTCAGTGATAAATGATTGTCTTCACAGGGGCAATATGAAGGTGTTTTCTGCACTGGCCTTATAAGGTTCCTAGAGGTCCTGACCCACTATCATGGGTGGTGGCTATCTCAATAACTGATCAATCCATTGTTATATTTCTTTCCTTATCTTCTTCTTCCCATTGTTTCTTGAATTTACTTCCTAAATGAACTAGTGTACGCAAGTACTTCTTTTAGGTTCTGTTTTGGGGAAAATAAAAACAAAGACATCCTTATTTATTCATTTATTTTAGTATTTACTATGAGCACAACTAGGTACAAGAGTACAGATTAAATGACATGTCCTTACCCCTGAGAAATTCATTGTTAAGTAAGGATCCATATACATATAAAAACCAATAAATTAATAGATAATATTTTTGATCTAAGAATACATAAATAAAATTAGAAAATAAAATATGAAGCTGCTATTTTTGTTGGGTATTGAAGAGCAACCCAATCAATAACAGAGATTGTATTTCAGGAGACTTCAAAGGATTAATAGACAGATGTTTGTCAACAAGATAAAGGGGCACAGAAAAGTAATGGAGGCCCAACAGTTTTAAAAACACACATTGAATCACAGAAAGACATGACATATAATATAACAAAACTAGTGAAACATTCAAAGTATCTGTCCATAATTACTAGGGTTGAGATCACCAGAGGAGGATGCTTCAGGTAGTGAACACCAGGAATTGGATTTCAAGGACTGAAGCCTCATGTTTCATCTGTGACAATGTGTAAGCATTAGAAGTTTTTAAACAGCAGAATTACATCATCAGATCTGAATTTCAGAAAGATAATCCCTGTGGACACGAAGGGGAATGAATGAACTGGAATTAGAAAGCAATAAAAACCTAGATGAAGACAGGGAAAGATTATGAAGATGCCATTAGTGAGGATTCCTGAGATACATTTTACAAGACTAAACTGTAAATGTCTTGGGCATTTCAAATGTCTCCAAGGTTGCTTGTTTTTAAGTAGGAGACTGAAAACTTCTAAATTCCTCTAATTTTTGTTGTGAAATGAATAATCTAATCAGATTAGCTAATATAATCCTATACATTAAGCATGTGGCATGGCATAGTTGTTTTAGATCAATTCTTTGGGACTGGATTTGTCATGGAGATTTGAATTGGGTATTTTTTCTCACTCTGGTGACTAAAAAATAGTATCTTAAGTCAATACTCTACAATGCAGCAATGGTATTAAACTTCCCCCAAGAAAATCCCCACACAATTGCCCCCAAAGAAGGATTTGCTCCATGCTTTTCAAAGCATTCTGGCTTACCACTTTCCCAGGAATTTCCACTTAAAATATTAAAGCACGTCACTCTTTGAAGATACACTTATCCAGAGAAGCTCTTCTCCATCCTCTTCTAAAAGGTGTTCTTTTGGAGCAATTTCAAACTCTGATCCAAGGTATCAATAAATGTCTACCAATAATTTGGTGTAAAAAAGAAAAGCATATTTGAGACTTTGTTTTCCGAAATATTTATTTCAAATGCTACATTTTCACAGTGGTTTTAATTCTAATGTTATCTTTAAAATAAATCATTATGTGTACTTCATGTGATCTTTTCAGAATGCAATAAAACAGATTGTTTTTAATGGCTGTTCCAGCAATGAAAAATATCTGTGTTAGGTGGAAACAACAAATTGATGCTTTTTCAATTCCTTTTAATGGCACGAGGATCTTTGCAACCTGCTGTGAAAAATATTCTCTTAATGATAGGCCTGTGGCACAACTTAAGGAGTCATCAAGAAATAAATGCTCCGCTGTCTGGCTGGCAGCTTGGTGTCCCTTAATTGAAGTGTTATAAGATTCTGCGCGGAGGAGGCCTCCAGGGTTTCGTAGCTAAATGGCACGGACACCTCTGATGAGACATGCAGATGAAGATGTGTCAATACAATCTTCATCAATTTGCTGGAATAGCAGGGACTGATTAATTTTATAACCATGGGTGCTTCTATTAGCTAACCTAAGGAATGATTTAGACTTTATTAAGCGACTTATTTCTATCTTTTTTTCAAGAGACTACTGCAACATAGTTTATCTCTGAGTGCTAAACTGTGGCACATTTTCTAAAAAGGATTCTAAATTTACTTTTAAAGAACAGATCATGAGCTTGCTTTGGCTTAGAGGAGGCTTAATGGTAGCAACTTTTGTGACTACTAGTGTCTGACTTGTACTTCAGCAAGCTTGGAGTTTCTCAAAAATAAAGTAACTTCATATTTGAAGTAATTGAGTTAGCAGCTCTTATATACATCTTTAATGTGCAAAAATTTGAAGAAACTGAATCAAAAGTACGTGGCCATATATTTTTATTCCTTTCTTGATAGAAGATTGTTTTAATATTTTATCATAATTGACCTTGGACATCTAACATCATTTGGTTATACATAATCAACTGATGCTTTATATTTTAGGGCTTTGTTCAATAAAAAATTAATTATCTTGCATGGGTGGGCAATGTATTTGGAGATTGAGCTACATGATTTGATGCATAATACAGGCTCTGGTTTATATATTGAAACCAAAATTGCTGTAACATTCACAGAGCAATAAAAATCAGATACAAAGACTCATTTAAAACTTCTGAAATGTGAAGCTCAGGGACACACCTTTGTATTTTTTTTTTTAAATTATAAAAGGAAAAATGAAACTGCATTTACTATAAGTTGAATTTCCAGTAAATTTATGTTTTAAAAAAAGAAGACTAGGAACCCATTAAAAGCAATTTTATCCCACAAGCAATGAGACCATTTGTACTTAATTATAGAGCTTAGTACTGAAAAATGTCTATTGAAGGAGAAGTGATATTCAGTAGCAACTCACATCCTTCTTTCAGGGCTGAGGACGTTTATAAACACCTTTTGGAGGGAGGAACGAACATATTCCCTCCCAGTCCAGTGTTCCCTTCTAAACTTATGTTAGACTATAAAGAATAATGACAGCACTGTTGAAGAGATCTGCTTCCCGTATTTTATCAAATTTTTTTCCACTAAGCAGAAGTATTCACTTTAAGTAAAAACGTACCAAACATTCTAGAACTGTTTTAGAATGAAAAATTTTCATAATCATGATGTGTCTCATTCATCTCTTTAAAAATAATATAAGGTCTAATTTGATTATGGAGATTAAAGCATCCAAATTATAATGTAAAATAAGCAGATTGCTTCTAACCCGTAGCAGTGTAGAAGACTGAGTAATTCAGAGAATAAATCAATACAGTAAGAATGAGACACATTATCCAAGTAATACTCAAACACTATCCTCAAAAAGCTTGGATTCCAGACCTAGTTTAGAGGAAGAGTGATATATTAGAAATCGAGGGTTTAGGTTCAAGTTCTAGCCTTGCCACTGAGTAGCTATATAGTTTTTAATAAACTCCTTACTTGTGTGAGGAACATTTTCTATATTAGTAAAAACAGGAGTTAGATTAGATCATTTTTGAGCTTGCATTTCACTCTACCATTTTATTTATAATAAATCAGAGTAGTTTATTATGAAGTCTTTAATATTAAAAATACATTTAGTGATCTGGGCATGGTGGCTCACGCCTATAATCCCAGCACTCTGGGAGGCCAAGGAGGGTGGATTGCTTGAGCTCAGAAGTTTGAGACCAACCTGAGCAAGAGCAAAACCCTGTCTTGGCTAAAAATAGAAAGGTTATCTGGGTGCCACAGGGGCACCTATAGTCCCAGCCACTTGGGGGGCTGAGGCAAAAGGATCACTAGAGCCCAAGAGGTTGAGGTTTCTGTGAGCTAGGCTGATGCCATGGCACTCTGCCCAGGGTGACAGAGTGCACATCGGTCTAAAAAATAAAATCAATAAAAATATGTTTAGTAAAAACCACACTCAATAATTCCAAAGATAGTGGAGCTTTCTATCCCCTGAGGAAGATAACAGATTTCAGGGCATTTGGTGTCCATGTTACAAAGATTATCAGAGCTAAGAAAATATAGTATTAGATATGTGATTAGATATGTGATTTGTTATTTATGTTTCAGGTGGGGAGGGGTGATGAGCAATTTCTGTGTAATTTCTAGAGCCAAGGGATGGATGGTAAGTGGAGGCCACCCAAAAAGTATACCCATAAATTACTAATGGTGACCAAGATCATAAACTAATGGCCAGTTATGATAACTTGGGTATTTCTGGGTTTTTCCTTAATATTTCTGAAATTTTGAAATTCCAGCCAGGTTCATTGTTAAATATTTATCACCTATTTGAACATTAAGAATGTATCAAACACCTCAAGTTTGGAAAAAGAATAAAAGCAAAATTTGTATGAAGATTCAAAAAAACATGGGATGAGAATTTAAGAAAAATACGTGAAATATAATTAAGAATATCAAAATAGTCTTTATATGCTATGGAAAATAACTCCTTCCATACGTTCACAATATGTAAGTATCTACATACAAATTACACACCTGCCCTTCTGAACTAGTGTACTATGACCATTATAATACACATATTAAAATTAAATTGTAAAAATGAAGCAAAAATAAATCTGAACAAAAACACTGCTATTTTATTTCTGTATCTTTGGGAATTACCTTGCACACTCCCTTAGAATGCAATCACTCCCTTTTGGGTGTCCCTAAAATATTCTGTCAGAATGAAAAAAGTTCATAAAATTGAAAACTAACATAAAACATTTAAGAAAGAGAAAAACATCTGGAAATGGAGAGAAAAGATAATCACAGAGGGAATAATGAAAATATGAAAACTACTGTGTAAAACGGGTAAAATGCAATCAATGTGGAAAAGATTAACATATGAAAAAATATGAGCATCTCAAGGCAAGATGTTGGGCATAATAATACTTAAAAATACACAGCAAGCTCTCATCATAGAAAGGTTTTTCTTGACCCCTACACAGGCTTTGTCAGCTTCCTTACTGGTAAATATGATTTTTAGAGTGTTAAAAGGAAGCCAAAAAATTACAGAGAATGCATCCTTCAGAGCCAGCATTGCTCTTCCCATCCATGAAAACCAAGAGTACATTTCCACCAGTAATCATTTATGAATGATCTATGTCTTATCCTTTCTGGGAGTTTGCTTGTTGGACTCTGCATCTGAGAACAAGATTGTTAATTGTGCTTACAAAGAAATATATGAGTAAATAGTATATAAAACATGTTTAAAATGTTAGTAATAACTTCTTAGTCTATTAAGATACATTTGATTGGACAGTATAGCTAAATAATATCTAAGTGTTTATGACAAGGGTTCTCTTTGTTGGTAAAAAGAAATGTCTCTTCAACATTGGGTGAATAACTCACAATGCGATCTTTGAGTTTAACACAGACCTTAGATCCATGAATGTTAGCCTAAATAAAATGTTAAGATAATCAGTTGATTTGAATTAGGTGCTCCCTATAATTTTGGAGATAACATTAGAAACATTCATGTTCATATCATAGGGACAGTTACCTATTATTATTATTATCTAAGCAAGTGTGATAAAATGTGGTTCAAAACTTAATTTCCATATGTTCCCTGGATATACCGCCATCAACAGGAAAAATAAAGTCATAGATGTGTGACCTTTGTCTTATGCAATTTTATAAAAGAAAAACCTACATAAACGAAGAAAAGCTGTGGGTATGCAAAAAAGGCCACTGTTTACAACTCAAATTTTAGCATGTGTTCATGGGTTCTACATCCATTTTTCATAAGAAAAAATTCAGTCTAGTATTCTGTCTTTTCGTACATTCATTTCAGACTTGTTTGGAACATAGTAGTATGATTTTCTACACTTTTGGTCTCAAGAATCCTTTGCACACTTAAAAATTCTTGTGAATACTAAAGAAATATTTCCTATGTGGATATACTCTCAGATTCTTAAAATCTTTATTTATTAATTTATTTTTAAAAAATAATAGCTGGCCAGGCACAGTGGCTCACACCTGTAATCCTAGCACTCTGGGAGGCCAAGGTAGGTGGATTGCTTAAGCTCAGGTGTTTGAGATCAGCCTGAGCAAGAGTGAGACCCTGTAACTACTAAAAATGGGAAAATTAGCTGGTCATTGTGGGGGCACCTGTAGTCCCAACTACTTGTGATGCTGACCCAAGAGCACCACTTGAACCCAGGACTTTGAGGTTGCTGTGAGGTATAATGACACCATGGCACTCAACCTCAGGGTAACAAAGTGGGAGTCTGTCTCAAAAAAAAAATACATATGTATATATGCATATGAAAATAAAACATAATAAGCCGAGCACAGTGGCACATGCCTGTAGTCCCTCCTTCTTGGGAGGTAAGGTGGGAGGATTGCTTGAGCCCAGGAGTTCAAGAATGCAGTACACTATGATTGCATCTTTGATTACCCACTGCATTTCAGGCGGGGAAAAATAGTGAGGCCTTGTCTCTAAACCAAAAAAAGAAAAAAAAAAAAAAGGAAGAAAGAAAGAAAAAGAATAATATGTTCTGTGTATATTGTTAAAAGACTGTATTTTTTAAAACAAGCAAAAAAAAAGATTATTAAAGAATGGCATTTTTTCATTTTACAAGTTAATTAATGTCTAGCAAAATAGAAGATGACTTGATCCTATACCTGTGTGTCTGCATTCAATCTGTTGCGCTATGTTAGTTAAAGCATTTGAAAAAAATCTAGCATCACACAAACATTATAAAAAGGAGGAGTGCTGTTATAGTATTTTCAGAGAATTATGGATATCCTTCTTTGGTATTATAAAAAGTAACAAACTGGTAATTTCTTAAAGATTAATTGTAATGTGGAATATAAAACGCTATCCATGGATTCTTTTTGTACTCATTCGGTTTACATTGAAACTGTTTCCTTTTTTAAGTGAATGAGATGATTTTTTTTTTTTTTAATTGAGACAGAGTCTCACTATGTTGCCATTGGTAGAGTGCTGTGGTGTCACAGCTCACTGCAACCTCCAACTCTTGGGCTTAAGCAATTCTCTTGCCTCAGCCTCCCAAGCTATTTTTGTTGTTGTTGCAATTGTCATTGTTATTTAGCTGGCCTGGGCTGGGTTCGAACCTGCCAGCCTTGGTGTATGTGGCTGGCACTGTAACCACTGTGCCTGGATGCTGAGCCTGAATGAAATGAATTTTTATCCCAAAATTGATTTTATAACATCCTGCACAGGTAATTTGGAAAATGTTGTTATTCCTAACTCCCACATATTAACATTTTCTTTCAAAATGCCACGTAAACTTTAGAAAACTCCATTGTGGACTCATAAAAGAATGAGTTTAAAAGGCAAATAATACAAATAGTATCTTTTCTATTGTTACAAACATAATTTTCCCCTTGCAGAACTCCCAAGGGTTACCTAGATGGCACTTTAAGAACCAGTCTATAGGTTTCTTTTGAGATCCTAATGAAATTGCTGTGAACATAAATCTATACCTATTCCTAAGGGGAAAGAAGCAAATTGCTTCTCTAAAAAGCAGATTATTGGCCAGACACAGTGCCGCATACCTGTAATCCTACCCTGGGAGCCTGAGCTCAATAGTTAGAGACCTGCCTGAGCAAGAGTGAGACCCCACATCTACTAAAAAAGTAGAAAAATTAGCTAGGCATTGCAGTGGGTGCCTATAGTTCCAGCTACTCTGGAGGCTGAGCAAGAGGATTGCTCAGACCCAGGAGTTTGAGGTTGCTGTGAGCTACAACACCATGGCACTCTATCTAGGATGACAGAGTGAGACTATCTTAAAATAAAATTTAAAAACTAAAATAATATAAAAGAAAAATAAAAATCAGATTACTGTTATCCCCTTGATTGCCAAGTAAGGCTATTGGTCTGTTCTGCCCTCTTAGGCAGAGGAGATACTTCTGCATAGAATGTTAGCAGTTTTATATAAATGCTTTGAATCTTTCTGTATGAGTAGTTCATTGTAAATATTGTTTTTTTTAAGGAGGGTTTCTTAATCTTTTTAAAATAAGGATCCTGAATATTAGTTTTTAATTTCTTTGAAAATTAAAAGTATAGAAGTTTATGCAGGGATGAAGTAGAGAAACAATATAAACAAGATAATAGGATGGAGTTTTTGACTCTCATTCATATATCTCCCTTCACCCTGGAAACACCAATTTTGATAGCCACTTATAGACAAGAATACTTCTGTGAGAGCCTGACAGTCCATCAGAGAGGCCCCAAAACTGTCTAAGAGAAAATAAATTTGAGAATAGAGGCATCAAAGAGGCTAAGAGAAACAATTTCACTTTACTCAAGTCTCCTATTCTCCAAGGCAGCACAAAGAACCCCTGGGTTTGGGATTTATTTCTCCCATGAGGGAAAGTGGGAGAATAGTGATTGTTTGGTTTTCCCACCTACTCAAGAGTCCTACTTCTTCCTTGCCTTTTCTTGCCACTTAAAATATTATAGGGACTATCATTGCTGACTCATCTGGAGAAAAACAGGAATAAGGAAAACGTTTGGAGACTCACAGAAACTTGGGCACAAAAGTCAACCAAGGTCCACAATTTCTGCTAACAAATTCCATGTTCCACCAAGAGGCTCACCTATAAGCTTCACAGAACATATCACCTGTAGACTCTCCACCTAGCCCATGTGTGTCCCCAGCACTTTATACACACTTTAAGACCTCCCATTGCCAGTACCCTGTGTACTCCAGCAATTGGTGTGCACAAACTACTCCAAATGATACACAAACACAAGTAGACAACTGGCTCAGCTCTGATGAATTGGGAGAAGGTACATAACTGAAAACACCTCAGGGCACTGCCCTAAGGAAAATAAATTTGAAACTCTCTTCCTGTGGACTAACATTACAGGATTGAGAGAAAGAGTACAATCATAAGATACAACCACAAGAGGGAACAAGAAAAGAGGAATAGGCACATCTATAGAAAAGGTGTGAAAAGCCCTCAAAAGTCCCAAACAAGGATGACTGGTGGTCTTTCTCTTATGAATTGAGTGGGTAAGCCTGAAGGATGTGACTACTTGTTCAAATATGAAAATAGCAAGAAACCAGTAAAATTAAGGAAACACAAAACCGCCAAATGAACACAGTGGTCCAGTACTAACTACAAAAAAGTGGAGATCTGTGGATTGCTGACAAAGAATTTAAAATGATTGTTTTAGGAAGCATAGCAAACATTAAGAGAACACAGAGAATGCAATAAAATCAGGAAAGCAATGCGCGAGCAAAGTGAGAAGTTTAACAAAGAGATAGAAAACGTAGAGAACTAGATTAAAATTCTGGAGATGTAGAATATAATGAAAGAGATGAAAGATGCAATAGAAGTTTCAACAGCAGTCTAAACAAGAAGAAATAATAGTTAGACTCAAAGACAGGTCATATGAAAGTATTTAGTCAGAGGTAAAAAAGAAAAATTATAAACAAAGAGTGAAGAAATCTTACTAGATGTCTAAAACACCAGTAAGTGAGCCAATATATAAATTATGAGTGTTCCAGAAGGAAAAGGTTAGGAGAAAGGGGAAGAAGATTATTTTTTAAATTTATGGCTAAAAACTTCCCAAATCTAGGAAAAGAAATAAAGTGCAAAAGTCACCAAATAACATCAAACTAAAAAAGATTAGACATCCACATATCATAATCAAATTACCAAAAGTCAAAGACAAAGAGATAATTGTGAGAACTGAAAGAAACACAACTCATCACATACAAGGAAACCCCTATAATGCTATCAACAAATTTCTCAGCAAAAATCTGACAGGCCAAGAGAAAATGGGATGGTATTTTCAAACTCTGGAAAGGGAAAAGTAAAAACAAAAACCCTGTCAACCAAGAATATTATACCTGGAAAATTGTACTTTAGAAATAAAGGGTGAGCCATCCTTTTCTTGGGGTTGTGCTACTGTCAAATGAGTGCATAGTGAGGGCAGTACTGCTAACACCTACACAACATGCTTGCATCAACTAGAGGTTTGCTTTATATTGGTGCAATTTTTGGAAAATAGAAAAATCTCTTTTTTTCTGAAAGAAAAATAAATTAAAAAATAAAGAGCAATAAAGACTTTCCCAGACAAACAAAAGCTGAGAGAATTCATTACCAGTAGAGCTTAGTTACTAGAAATGCTAAAAGGAATTCTTCAAGTTGGAATTAAAGAATGATAATTAGTAACATGAAAAGATATACCACATGTAATCAATACTAAATTACAACTAGTTGATCAACATGTATGTGCTCACAGGGAAACAAAACGCAATGAAATTCAAGTGAGAGTAGGGGAAAACAGGGAGAGTAAATTCCCATCCAATGGGTATATTGCACACTTTCTGGGTATAAGGCACACTTTGACTTAAAATCTATAAAAGCAAACTACATAGTCAAAATGTATGTACCCCTGAAATTAACTTTCTTGAAGATAAAAAACAAAATAAATTTAACTTTAAAAATACATAAATAATTTGTTTAATGAGAAAAAAATGAAAGCATAAAACTCACTGAAAAGGGTGAGTATATAGTCAAATTCAGAATACTCTAAGACTAGTGGTACATATCTCATTTTTAACTCTAGCCTAAAAGTTAAAACACAAATATATTAAAAATACATTTTAACATATTAAAAACTATAGGTATAATATTTTCTAATTAATAAACAATATAAAAACATAAATTGATACATCAATAACAGAAAGCATAGGGGCAGGAAGAAGTAACAGTGTATAGTTTTTATATGAATTAAATTTAAATTGTTATGAACATAAGATGTACTTTATGGCTATAAGACCTTTTGTTAGCTTCATGGTAATCACACACACAAAAAACCCCTCTAGTAGAAAAGAAAAGAAAAAAATTCATAAAAATGGCCATCAAATCACAAATGAAGACAGTAAGTACCAAAAATGAAGCAAAGTAACTATAAAATAGCCAGAAAACAATTAATAAAATGATAATAGTGTGTCCTTACCTATCAATAATAACTTTAAATGTGACTGGGTTAAATTTTCCAATCAAAAGATAGAGGGGCTGAATTGATTTATAAAAGAAACCTTGACAATATCCTGCCTATAAGAAACTCAAATTGCACTTTGAAGACAGTCATAGGCTGAAAATGAAAGGTTATTTGTTAATATGTCAATATAATTTAATGTTGATGCACAACTCACTGCATATAAGTGAAGTCTGAGGAAATTTTGAAGAGTCCTTCAGCAGTGCTGTGGGAAAAGGAAATGTCTTTTTTCTGTTGAGCCCTGTCATGACTATAATTCTGCTATTTAATTAGGGTTACCTCCATCAATAAAAGTAAAAAACATTGAAATAATAACATACATTAACAAGTCATGTATAAAATTATTATATTTCTTATATTTAACAGAGCAAGGAGAAAAACCTATAGAATGGGAGAAAATATTTTCAAAGTATTCATCCCACAAAGGACTGAAAACCAAAATATATAAGGAATATATAAAGAATTCAAACAACAGCATAAAGACAAATAATCCAATTAAAAAAATAGATGAGGGGAGCACCTGTGGCTCAGTAAGTAGCGTGCTGGCCCCATATACCAAGGGTGGTGGGTTCAAACCTGGCCCTGGCTGAACTGCAAAAAAATAGCTGGGTGTTGTGGTGGGCTCCTGTAGTCCCAGTTACTTGGGAGGCTGAGACAAGAGAATTGCCTAAGCCCAGGAGCTGGAGGTTGCTGTGAGCTGTGAAGCCATGGCCCTCTACCAAGGGTGACAAAGTGAGACTCCATCTCTAAAAAAGGAAAATAGATGAATAATATGCATAGACTTTCTCAAAGACATACAAATGGTCTTCAAGCACACACACCAAAATGCACAGCATCATTAATCATTAGAGAATTGCAAATCAGAACCACAACATCTCACCCCAGTTAAAATGGTTATTATCAAAAAATAGCAATGTAGTATCTTTTGTGACAACCTGGATGGAACTGGAAACCATTCTTCTAAGTGAAACATCACAAGAATGGAGAAACAAACACATGTACTCAATACCAAATTGGAACTAATTGATCAATACTTAAGTGCACATATGGAAGTAAATCTCAATGAAAGTCAAGCTGGGGTAGGAGGAAGAGAAGAAGATAGGTAAATTCACACATATTTGTTACAATGCACCTTAACTGGGTGAAAGGTATACTTAGAACTTTTACTCAATCTGTATAAAACCAAGATATGAAAACAAAACATGCGAACACCTTAATATCTTCAATTAAAAATTAAATTAAGTTAAATTAAAAATAAAGAAAGACAAAAGAAAAAACACATGCTGGCTAGGACAGACAGAAATGAGAATTCATACACAGTGGGAATATAAATTAGTGCAATTATCATGGAATACAGAATAGAGTTCCTCAAAAAACTAACAATAGAACTATCAAATGATTCAGCAATTCCACTGCTGGATATTCATTCAAAAAACAGGAAATCAATATATTAAAGAAATATCTGTACTCTTATGTTTATCTCACACAGCACTATTCACAACAGCCAAGATATGAAATCAACCTAAGTGTCCATCAATGAATGAATGGACAAAGAAAATGTGATATACATGCACAGTGGTATATTATTCAGCTATTAAAAAGAATCTGTCACTTGCAGAAATATGGATAGAACCCAAGATCATTTATTAAGTGAAATAAGTCAGACAGAGAAAAGCAATTATTGCATATTCTCACTCATAAGTAGAAGCTAAAAACGTGAATAATTGATTGGTGGAGAGGTAAGGAGAGTTTTGGTCAACAGGTACAAAGTTATAGTTAGAAGAAATAACTCTAGTATCCTATTGCACAGTACAGTGACTATAGTTAACAATAATTTATTGCATGTTTCAAAATAACTAGAAAAAATTTGCAATGTTTCCAACACAAAGAAAAATTAAATGTCTGAGTTGGCAGGTATTCCAATTGCCCTGATTTTATCATTACCCATTGTATGCATTTTTAAAAATATCACATTACCACATAAATATGTTAATTATTATGTATCAGTAAAAAAATTACTATATTTCTTGACTAACCTTTGAGGAAAATGAAGGAAGGTATAAGTGAATGAATGAAGAGAACTGCTGTTTCTCATATGCTTTGCAAAATTGGAACATTATTTCTTGAGTAATTTAAACTTTTATAATTAAATCAATATGGAGCATAATAGGAAATAAACTCAATCTCATATTAAGGTTTTGGAAAAATACAATAAAATGTCTATATTAAAATAAATGAACCTTCTTATATGATTTTTTTTAATTGACAACTGACCAAAACCTATTACATAGATTACATGGTATAATAAAAATAACTAGTCTGGCTACGTCAGAAAGTCTTTGCAGCTGCAGGGGTACTTCTTGGAAATAAAGTTTGTGTTTACACAGGTGTGGCCATATTTAACAAAAAAAAAAAATTTTATATGCTCTGTGCAAACAGCTGCTTGTATGTTTTCTTTGGCAGAGCTTTTTCCAACTGAAACACAACTTGTATCAAGCACATCACTCTGTGATACTTATGTAAACAATACAGAAAAAATTCCTGTACAAGGAAGAGGTTTCTCATAATGTGTCTTTTAGATAAACTATTAAAGCAGGAGCCACTTGATTGGAGTCTGCTGAGAAAACTATGCCCTTCGTGAAATATTTACCATTTAATATTATGTGTGCAAGCTGCTGGAGAAGCATTAAGTTTGCAGGGCAGCAGCTATTAGGCATTTTATCTAACTCTGGTAATTTGAAGGGAATAATGACTGGCAGAGCAATTCATAAAATAGAGCATTTTTCCTTAACAGTTTAGTATTCTATTCTAATTTCAGTCCCATTGTATAGAATACTTTTCCAAATACCTAATTGTAAAACATATATTCTTTATTATTATTATTAAGAAGTAATTAATAATGTTGCATTTGAAAAGTGACATGTATTTATAAAATTATGCTAGGAGTATTTTTTTTATTTGTTTTCTAACAAAATCCACAGTTTTTTGATATTGTGCAGTTTATTCTGTTAAAAATCAAAATTCTTTATAAATAATGTATAGAAAAGAGTTAATTTATTCCCCATTTCAATGTTTATATTAAATTTTATCTATTTATTCATTATCTCTGACAATGTTCCAGGCTCTACTGTTCTGAGCACCTGAGGATAAGAAGCACAACAGACAAAAACTCTTACACTTGAAGAACAAATATGATTTTGGAAAAATGTTTAGAAGTTAATGGTGGGAACTATTGAAAATTAGAGAAACTGAATCAGAAATGTGAATGATATAAAGTAGGCAAGACGGGTCATGAAGTAGCAGTGATGAAGAAAAGAGTTTGACTCAAAGTCCTTAGTTTGAAAAGTGTGATCAAGGTAGATCAGTTTATTTCTCATCACTAATTTTCCCTGATTACCCTAAAAGGGATTAAGAATTGAAATTTTAGTTTTACCTAAAACAAGGCAACCATGAGAATAATCTCAAAGTGAAGCTAGTTATGAGAGGCATTTCTAGATAAATACCATCCAAAACAGTATTGTTGGCCTTCTCTGAGACTTCCAAATAGAGGCCAGGTTGGAAAAGAATGGTGGACTCTATTGAGGACCCTGTCTAGTGTGGATACCACAAGTATAGCTTTAGAAATTTAAAACACGTGGTACAGCATCGATGTGAAGGTTCTGCAATATAAATTTATGTTTTAGCATCCTAAAATGCTTTGTCATGTGATATATTTCTATCAACACTTTATTGTTCAATAGCACAAAATGATGTATTGTTGAGTACAGTATACTACATAATGACAAGTATTAAAGCAATACTTTATTTAAACCTTAAAAAATAATTTATAACTTTCTTAGGAGTGTTGATTTAAGTACCTTAGTATTGACAAAAATTCTTTGTATGACCGGCCTTAACCAGGCTTCTAAAACCTTCTCTTAGGTACATCTATGCACTTCCTTGTAAAATTTAGTTTTAGCAAAACTCTACTAGGTTAGTTTAGCAAGAACCTACACATCTTCTATAACTGATAAGCCTCCATATATTTCATTAGGTTCCTCATTCGCTACCATCATCATGTCTGATCACCCAGGCATGTCTTCAGAAAGAATCTTATTAGTTCAGTTGAGCCACAATTCCACCTACCTCTGATTTTTCCTGTTAGTAATTTGCAATACCCACTGACCCCTACCCTGATCCTTGGTTATAGTTTCCTATTGGCCTATGACATATTCAGACTCGAGCCTGGTTCTGTAATGAGGTCTCTTTCTCCCTATTGCAGAAGTCCCAAATAAAATCTGTTTTTGCTGCTTCAACTATCATTTACCTCTAGTTTTTCTTGGAGAATACATTAGGGTGCACTTGTATGTATTCATTTTTGCATTGTAGCATAGGCTGTACGCAAACCAAATCAATAATTTAGTTCAAAGTTCTGCTTTTTCTTGGGCATAAAGTGTTTCTATGTTTAATTACCAGAGCATTCCTGGATATTCTAGAACAAAACAAACAAACAAAAAATTATCTTCAATGTAGTGAAAGAGAAGAAATGAATACGCAGAAAGATGTTCATTCTGTGCCATACCTTAATCCTGGCAGGAACCAATTCAAAGGGCTATGGGCTTCTAGCTGACCTATTTAAAGGAAGTGTCAATCAGGAAATCCAGACCTCTTATTGACCTGACACAGTACTTGAGACATACCAGCTGTGTCCTGAGGCTAATATGGGAATTCAGGTAGAATTTTTAAGAAATAAAAATAATAAATCATCATCACCATTAACACACATACATTAACATATGCCTGATTTTTAGTTCTCTAGAATCTGAACACAAGGGTAGCTGCTTGAAAATTTTTCCAGAGACCTAAAGGTTTAATCATTGAATAAAATAGAGCTGAAATCTTACAGAGACATTTCCCTCATTATCCCTTCTTCGGAATAACTCTTCCAGGGTGTGCAGTTACACTCCCAAGAGTAATCCACAAAATTAGTTCAAGGGGATGTGCTAAGATCTTTGTACTGTTAATTACTTTTTAAAGTGTGATTTCTTATCGGGGTCTTACTTTATCTCAGAAGTTTTCCCATCTTTTCCATAATTAGTGTATCTCTAATTTGTGAAGAAAATGGATGAGGATTCAGGATATACTCAAGGCCAGTCAAGGAAATCCTTCTGCTAACATTCTTTGATTCTTCCTTCCACTTCTTCATTTTTGTTTATTTTATAATGTTCTTTCAGATAGTAATACACTTTTTGTAGAAAATATTAAGAAGTACAAAAATGCATAAAGAAGATAATTAAAAACCTCAATTATCCTATAATCTAGCAAGAAATACTCCTAAATTTTGGTGTGCTTTCTCCTGGTATTTTTTTGTAATTTTTTTATATCATCCACATTATTTAAGTAGCCTTGCAGGGCCAAAGAGAATAAGCTTCTTTAGGGTTCTTGACAGATACCACTTTTTTTGTCAGACACTGACAAAAAAACACTGACTCATACTTCTACCTTGCATATTATTTCCCACATCATTGCAGCCTTTTCACAAAATTTAAATACTTTGAATTTTTTATATAAAGTTATTTAAGTTTTATATTATGATTACTAGAAAGTTACTTTTTCTCATATGGTTAGTTTAATGGTTGTTTATGTTATAATGAAGATATTTCTCATTAATTTGGGTATTCTTTGCATTTGAATACTATTTTTTTTTATAACAGTAGCAAATATTTCCCATTTTTACATTTGCATTTTAGCTTTATATATTCATGTGGTGAAACATTGTTACTGTTTACATAATATAATGTGTTGATATCTTTATTTTTGGAGGTTTTTATTTGTTTTTATACTTCAAAGATATGACACATTTTGGAGGCCAGGCAGGGTGGCTCATGCCTGTAATCCTAGCATTCTGGGAGACTGAGGTAGGTGGATTGCCTGAGCTCAGGAGTTCCAGACTAGTCTGTGCAAGAGCAAAACCTGGTCTCTCAAAAACAACCACCCATTGTGGCAGGTATCTGTAGTCCAGCTATTGGGAGGCTGAAGCAAAGGATTGCTTGAGCCCAAGAGACTGAGGTTGCTGTGAGCTGTGACACCAAGGCACTGTACCCAGGGCAACAAAGTAGACTCTGTCTCAAAAAAAAAAAAAAGATATTACACATTCTGGCTGGGTGCAGTGGCTCATGCCTATAACCCTAGTGCTCTGAGAAGCTAAGATTAAGATGGAAGGATCACTTGAGATCAGGAGTTTGAGAACAACAGCAAGACTGTCTCTACTTAAAAAAAAAAAAGACAGAAAGAAAAGAAAAAGAAAGGAAGGAAGGAGGGCAGGAGGAAGGGAAGGGAAAGAAGGAAAGAAAGAAAGAAAGATTGATTTGTTGGGCATTGTAGCAGGTGCCTGTAGTCCCAGGGAGGCTGAGACAGGAGGATCCCTTGAACCCAGGAGTTTGAGCCATGCTGACGCCATGGCAATGTACCTTGGGGCAACAAAGTGAGACTCCATGTCAAAAACAAAAAGACATTACACATTCAATAATCAAAAGAATATTTACCTGTGTTCTACATATCTTCTCTTGCAGCTTTGCATTTTTAATTGAGCAATAATAATAATAATGCAAAAAAAGCAACAATCACATTGTCAAATAAGAGTATGTGTATTATAGAATGCTTTGACTCTGAGGTTCAGTATGGAGTCATTAGTTAACGTCTTCTTCTTATTTTTTCCCCAAAGTCTCAAAAAATAGACAACTAATATTTATAAATAAAAATAAAAGATAATTTCAAAAAACAGATCATGCCAAATCTTATAGACAATAGAAAAAGAAGAAATACTACGAAATCATTCTACCTCATCTGGATACACCTGATATTAAAATTGGAAAAAATATATTATTATAAAGGGGAAATTACAAACATATTTCACTTGTATATGAGGATGCAATATCCTAAACAACATATTAACAAGTTGAATTAAAAATTACTGTTTAAGGGGGACTGGCGGGAAGATGGCGATGGTGATGGTCCTGTAGTTCATCACTTCCTGGTCAGAAGGGGCAGAATCCGGGTGAAGTCTGACTGCGCAGGGGGACCGGGATCCTGTGGTGTGGAAAAGACACTCTGAGCTGTGGAAGGTGGCGAAGAGGGCCAGGCGCACTCCAGCTGGAGAAAAAGCTGCAGGTCAAAGTGGTAGCAACAGACCGGCGGGAGCCCCCTCCCCTCAAGCCGTAGCTGCGGTGGCCGCCTGGCCACCGCGACTGGCAACAATCGCGCACTGAGCTCTCCTCTTTCTACCAATTCCAGTTCCCGGATTGCAAGAGAGCAGGAGGGCAGAGCAGAGAGTTCTGAGACGAGAGGGCTGGTACACCTAAGTTGGAGGTTGGATGGGAGTGTCGTTTGGAGCTGAGCACCCAAAATAAAGCACCTTTTCCAACGCAAACTGGGGGAAAACTACAAAACTACAAAAATGGCGACTGGTCAGTCAGAGTGGTTTCCTATGGCAACAGTATAACTCGGGAAACACATAGAAGCCTGAGAACCATTCACAGCGCCATCTGATGTCCAGAAAGTATATTGCACTACAAATTCACTCCACTTAAGTTGACGTCTTCTGAGACCTTTATTTCTATATATATGCAAGAACAATATCTTTGAAGTTTTTTTTTTTTTTTTTAAATATCCTTTTCTTGGAAGTGCCATTGACAAATAATTTTTTATTTCACTTTCTTTTCTTAGGCTATTTTTATTATCTTCTATTCTCCATTGTACATTTCTTCTTCCTCTCCTGTTTTAATTTCTTTGCTGTGTCTCCCCTTCTTCTTCTTCCCTTGTTATAGCTTTTAAGAGTGCTTACATCACAGTTATTAGAGGCTTCTCTTTTTCTCTTTTCTCAAGTATTTTACAAGTATCATTTTTATAGTAGAATTCTTTTTTGGTTGTTGTGGTTCTTAGCTGTTGTTCTTTGGGTATTTGTTTGTTATGTTTTGTTTGTATGTCGAAGCTTCTGACAGTGGGTGCATCTGTGGGATTGTGTGGCTGGGAGACCTTTTATGAGTCTATTAGCCCATTTGCTCCCAATGGGCTTGGTGCTGTAAATATTTTCCTTACCACCTTGATCCTTCAGTCCACTCCCTACTCCGGTTTGGAATTCTAGGACTCCAACTCACTCATAATCCCAATTGTTTGCATGTACATCTGGTCTGGATCTCTTGAACTATAAAGGCTGAAGTCACCACTCCAGTTCCTAGGAGGAGGGCTGGTCAACCACAACCAGAGAAGTCTCCAGTCCAATTTCATGGACCTGCTCTTATAGCTAAAAACCGAAAAACAAACATGGGGCGGAACCAGCGGAAAAATTCTGGCAACTTGAATAAACAGAACGGTGCAACCCCCCCAAAATGAAAAACCATCCAATCCAGACGACCCCATCAACAAACCGATAGTGGAGATGTCCAAAATCGAATTCAGAATCTGGATTGCAAACAAGATTAATAAATTGGAAACAAAGATGGAGGTAGAGATCATAGGATTAATTCAGAAGATGTCTCAAGAATTCAACCAATTTAAAGATAAAATAACCAAAGATCTCTACACATTGAGACAAGAAGTTGCAACCCTCAAAGATATGAGAAATACAGTAGAAGCCCTCAGCAACAGTATAGAGCAAGCAGAAGAAAGGTTCTCTGACACCGAAAACAGATTTTGAATGCTCCAAAATGCTTAAAGAGATAGAGAAATGGAAGACAAAAATGGATCATTCTCTCAGAGAGCTCTGTGATAACTCAAAGAAAACCAATTTTCGTCTTATAGGGATACCTGAAAACGATGAACTGGCTTCACAAGACACAGAGTCCCTTCTACTTGAGATTATGAAAGAGAATTTTCTGGACATGCCTAGGGACTCTGAAATTCAGATAGCAGACAGTTTCAGAACCCCAGCATGACTTAATCCGAATAAGTCAAACCCCAGGCACATCGTAGTTAATTTCACTAAAGTTAATATGAAGGAGAAGATTCTAAAAGCAGCCAGACGCAAGAAATCCATTACATACAAGGGGAAGAATGTTAGAATAACTGCAGATCTCTCTGCTCAAACATTCCAGGCCAGAAGGGAGTGGACTTCAGCCATCAACCTCCTAAAACAAAACAACTTCCAACCCAGGATCCTCTATCCAGCCAAACTGAGTTTCATTTATGATGGAGAAATTAAATACTTTAACGACATCCATATGTTGAAGAAATTTGC
The DNA here is from genome assembly GCA_963574655.1 of Perodicticus potto. Lineage (NCBI taxonomy): Eukaryota > Metazoa > Chordata > Mammalia > Primates > Lorisidae > Perodicticus > Perodicticus potto. The sequence goes on from CAUYRH010051580.1 coordinate 28,232, forward strand.
TATAACCGAACCAGCTCACCAGGATATCCTCAGACCTATCCCCCATAACGACCAGCGCAAACTACCACCATAAAAGTAAACTCAAGCAGAAACTTTGAACCACATACTAAACTCTACAATGGCGAAAGGTCCCACAATACCTTCTTCACAACCAAGTAACTTATCTTTAGTTTCTATAAATGTGTATGGTTTAAACTGCCCTCTAAAGAGGCACAGGTTGGTCGACTGGATACAAAAACTTAAACCAGATATCTGCTGCATACAAGAATCCCACCTTATCTTAAAAGATAAATCTAGACTCAAGGTGAAGGGATGGACATCCATATTTCAGGCAAATGGAAAACAGAAAAAAGCTGGCGTTGCAATCTTATTCGCAGATACAATAGGCTTTAAACCAATCAAAGTGAGTAAAGATAAGGATGGACATTTTATATTTATTAAAGGTATTACAAAAAAATGATGAGCTGTCAATTATTAATATTTATGCACCCAATCAGAATGTGCCTCAATTTATAAGAGAAACTCTAACAGACATGAGCAA
>CAUYRH010051581.1:0-12450 GCA_963574655.1 Perodicticus potto
TTTTTTTTTTGAGACAGAGCCTCAAGCTGTCACCCTGGGTAGAGTGCTGTGGCATCACAGCTCACAGCAACCTCCAATTCCTGGGCTCAAGCGAGTTTCCTGCCTCTGCCTCCCAAGTAGCTGGGACTACAGGTGCCCGCCACAACGCCCGGCCTTTTTTTTTGTTTGTTTGCAGCCATTATTGTTGTTTGGCAGGCCCAGGCTGGTTTCGAACCCACCAGCTCAGGAGTACGTGGCTGGCGCCTTAGCCCGTTGAGCCATGGGCACTGAGCCTTAAAATAGTTTTAAATACACCTTGCTTTTACTCTGAGAATAGGGTCTAAATTTTGATAAAAAGGCATGGTGGCTTATGCCTATAATCCCAGCACTTAGGGAGGCCAAGACAGGAAGCTTTTGCTTAAGACCAGAGGTTTAAGACCAGCCTGGGCAGCATAGCAATAACTATCACTACAAACAACAAAAAAAACCCCATCAGCTCAGTGTTTTAGCACATGCCTATAGTCCCTAGCTACTCTGGAAGCTGAAGTGGAAGGATCACTTGAATCCAGAAGATCAAGACTGCATTGAGCTATAATCATGCCATTGCACTCCAGCCTGGGTGACAAAGTAAGACCCTGTGTCAAAAAGAAAAAAAGAAAGAAAGAAAAATAAACTGATGGTGATGGTGAAAGTGTTACACATTGGTCAGTTGGAGGTTGTCTTACAATATTTTCCTGATTTGAAATATTAAAGTAGAAAGCCAGCTAAATTTACTAAAATGTTTGAACTTTACTATTTTTCAATACACAGTATTCTTAGTAATAAATAGTGTTGATAAGAAATTAAAACAATAAAGCATGATGTATAATAGCTTATAATACATAAAGTTTTATTTCTAGAGCCAGAATTAAGGCATGTTAAAGGATTCTCAAGTTTTTGAGTTCTTTTTTTTTTTTTGAGACAGAACCTCAAGCTGTCACCCTGGATAGAGTGCGGTGGCATCACAGCTCACAGCAACCTCCAGTTCCTGGGCTCAAGCGAGTCTCTTGCCTCTGCCTCCCAAGTAGCTGGGACTACAGGTGCCTGCCACAACATCTGGCCATTTTTTGGTTGCAGCCGTCATTGTTTGCGCGCCCAGGCTGGATTCAAACCCGCCAGCTCAGGTGTACGTGGCTGGCGCCTTAGCACGTTGAGCCACAGGCGCCGAGCCAAGTTTTTGAGTTCTTATTTTGAAAAGGCAAAGGAAGGCTACATTTCTTCTCTTTGATGCCTATTAAGAATACTTCTGACATTTTTAAGGAATAATTTCTTTACAATTTCAACTCAAAAATTATGAAAGCTATATAGTCATGCTGAGTATATAAATGCTGTATATATACAGACACATGCATATATGCTCATATATACACACATATACTGTATACTCAAAGTTAGTGAAATTTGAACAATTATTTAGTAGGTCCATTTTGCCTTAAAAATTAAGGATAGTAATACAAAAGTAGACTGTAGTTCAGGCATCAAAAAACATAAAAATGTTATCTTCTGAGTTCCAACTTAACTTCCTGTTTGAATATCAAACTAAAGGTCACAATTCCAAAGCAGACATCATTTTCTTCTGGAAATTTATCTTCACTTGCCAAGTTTCCTATTCTTATTGATTGTGTAGATCCTAATGTTTTGAGTCTCCTGAGCCTTAGAGTCAGCTTTGATTGTTTTCTTCCTATAACCCTTTACTTTTCATTGATCACAAAGTTCTGTCAATTCTTATTGACTGATTGACAGGATATCACTCTGTCACCTAGGCTGGAGGGCAGTGGCCCCATCATAGCTCACTGAGTCCTTGAACCCATATGCTCAAGGCATCCTCCCCCTACAGCCTCCTGTGTAGCTAAGACTGCAGCTACCTAGCTAATTTTTTTAACTTTTTGTAGAGATGAGATCTCAGTATGTTGCCCAGTTTCATCTTGAACATCTAGCCTCAAGTGATCCTTCCATCTTGGCCTCCCAAAGCACTGGGACTACAGGCTTGAGCCAATTATCCCTGTCTACCAATTCTTTCTCTTTGTTTTTTTGTTTTTTTTTTTTGAGACAGTGTCTCACTTTGTCACTCTTGGTAGAGTGCTGTGGCGTCACAAACTCTTGGGGTCAAGTGATTAACTTGCCTCAGCCTCCCAAGTAGCTGGGACTATAGGCGCCCACCACAATGCCCAGCTATTTTTCGAGATGAGGTCTTACTCTGGCTCAGGCTGGTCTTGGACCCGTAAGCTCAGGTGATCCACCCAACTCGGCCTCCCAAGTGCTAGGATTACAGGCATGAGCCACCACACCCAGCCTACCAATTCTTTTTTTTTTTTTTTGAGACAGAGCCTTAAGCTGTCACCCTGGGTAGAGTACTGTGGCATCACAGCTCACAGCAACCTCCAATTCCTGGGCTCAAGCGAGGCTCCTGCCTCTGCCTCCCAAGTAGCTGGGACTACAGGCACCCGCCACAACGCCCGCCCATTTTTTGGTTGCAGCCATCATTGTTGTTTGGCAGGCCTGGGCTGGATTCGAACACGCCAGCTCAGGTGTACGTGGCTGGCACCTTAGCCCATTGAGCCACAGGCGCCGAGCCCAGCCTACCAATTCTTGATTTGAGATATGTTTCAGGCAGGGCAGAGTGGTTCATGCCAATAATCATAGCATTCTGGGAGGCTGAGGCTGGTGGGTCACCTAAGCTCGCGAGTTCAAGACCAGCCTGAGCAAGAGCAAAACCCTGTCTCTACTAAAAGTAGGAAACACTAGCCAGGCATGGTGTTGGGCTCCTGTAGTCCCAGCTACTTGGGAGGCTGAGGCAAGAGGATCACTTGAGCCCAAGAGTTTGAGATTGCTGTGAGCTATTTATGACACCATGGCACTCTACCCAGGGCAACACAGCGTAAGACTCTGTTCCAAAAAAAAAAGAAATATGTTTCTGATGATATTTTATATGAAATTTAATTGAATTAAAAGTGTTTTGCTTTTTTAAAAAAGTCTATAAATACTGGTATAATGGAAAGGGTAGTTTGGTGTGCGTTCTTAATTCACATCAGAGCTCTGCTACTTACTGATTACTTTAACTTAGGAAAACCTTAGTTTGGCCTGGCAGTGGCTCATGCCTATAATCCCACCACTTTGGGAAAGTGAGGTGGGAGGATTTCTTGAGGCCTAGAGATTGAGACCAGCCTGGGAAACATCAAAATATCATCTCTATTAAAAAACAAACAAAACTTAACAGTTTTTTTCCTGTCCTTCCTTTCCTAAAGAGTAGAGACTGGCAGATATTCATTTTGTTATTTCCTCAAGTATTTCCCCAGCTTTAAAGAGGTTTTGAAATTCAAATTGTGTGTCTCTTGTGTACTTATTAATTGATATTCTTTTTTTTTCTTTTTTTTCTTTTTGAGACAGAGTCTCACTGTGTCACCTTCAGTAGAGTACCTTGGTGTCATAGCTCACAGCAACCTCAAACTCTTAGGCTCAAGCAATTCTCTTGCCTCAGCGTCCCAAGTACCTAGGACTACAGGTGTCCGCCACAACATCTGGCTATTTTGGTTGTTGTAGTTGTCATTGTTGTTTAGCAGGCCCGGGCTGGGTTCAAATCCCCCAACCCTGGTGTATGTGGCCGGCACCCTAACCACTGAGCTATGGGCACCAAGCCCTCAATGACTTTCTTTACATGGGAGAGATGCTTCTGTGTTGGGGTAGTATCTCTAAGATTTAATAAAGCTGCATGCAGAATGAATGAAAAAAAAAATAAAGCAATAACTTCTAAATTTAAAAAAATATTCTTTTATTCTTAATAATTTCCTCAGGAAATCTAGTTAACACAATAAAATTTTACTTATAGACTAGAATATTATTATTATTATTTTACAGTTGTTTTTTTTTTTTTTTTTTGGCCAGGGCTGGGTTTGAACCCGCCACCTCCGGAATATGGGGCAGGCGCCCTACTCCTTTGAGCCACAGGCGACACCTTTTTTTTTTTTTAATTTTTGAGACTCTCAAACTGTCACCCTGGATAGAGTGCCATGGTATCATAGCTCACACCAACCTCAAACTCTTGGGCTGAAATTATCCTCTGGCCTCAGATTTTCTATTTTTACTAGAGATGAGGTTTGCTTTTGCTCATGCTGGTCTCAAACTCATGAACTCAAGCACTCTATCTGCCTTGGCCTCCCAGAGTGCTATGATTACAGGTGTGAGCCACCGCACCCAGCCCAAGTATTTTTTTTTCTTTCGAAACAGAGTCAAAGTCTGTAACCCTCAGTATAGTGCTGTGGCATCATAGCTCATAGCAACCTCAAACTCTTGGGGCTCAAGTGATCCTCTTGCTTCAGCCTCTGAGTAGCTGGGACTACAGTTCTCTCCACAAGGCCTGGCTAGTTTTTCTATTTTTTCAGTAGTGATGGAGTCTAACTTTTGTTCAGGCTGATCCAAACTCCTGAGCTCAGGCTATCCACCTGCATTGGCCTTCCAGAGTGCTAGGATTATAGGCATGAGCCACCTCACCTGACCACCTTCCAAGTATCCATATATATATATATATAGATATAGATATAGATATTGTAGTACTTATTATTTTTTTTGAGGCAAGAGTTTTATTATGTCGCCCTCGGTAGAGTGCTATGGCATCACAGCTCACAGCAACCTCAAACTGTTGGGTTTAAGCGATTCTCTTGCCTCAGCCTCCCAGGTAGCTGGGACTACAGGCGCAATGCCCGGCTATTTTTTGTTACATTTGTCATTGTTATTTGGCTGGCCTGGGCCAGGTTGAAACCTAGCTCTCTTGGTGTATGTGACTGGCACCGTAACCACTGTGCTATGGGTGCCAAGCCTACAGTACTTATTTATGAACAATATGTTATAGATTATTGCTGAAAGAGGTCATATTTAATTTGTCACTGTTTTCATTGTAAAAATCAAAATTTAGAGACTCAGACTACCACAGTTATTAATTCTGTATTTTTAGCCAGGTATCCCATAACCTGTTTCTTCTTTAATAAAGTCTAAGACAAAGGGTGTATAGTTCTTAGGTCATTAACAAAACCCTTGGCATTTGATTTGGAAGCTATGGTGGTAGAGGAAAACAAAAAGGAAAGCAGGCTTTGAAGATCTTCATTTTGTCATTAAAAAAGTAATGGAGATCTTTTGATTGTTCTAAAGAATTAGTGTGATGTAAGCATTTCTTCATTTTTCCTTTTTAAGAGATTAGGGTGTCGCTTTGTCTTCCAGGCTGCTGGAGTATAGTAGCACAATCATAGCTCATAGGCAAGCTCACTGTAGCCTAGAACTCCTGGACTCAGGCAATTCTACCGTCTCAGCCCCTGAAGTAACTAGGATGACAGGTACTTGCTTACCACACCAGCTAGTTTATTTATTTATTTATTTATTTATTTATTTATTTATTTATTTATTTATTTATTTTTTGGCCAGGGCCGGGTTTGAACCCACCACCTTCAGTATATGGGGCCGGCACCCTACTCCTTGAGCCACAGGTGCCACCCTAGTTTTTTTTATTTTTTTATTGCCCCTGCTGATCTGGAATTTCTGGCCTCAAGCCGTCCTCTGATCCTCTGGCTTCTGAACTCAGCCTCCCAAAGTTCTGGGATTACGTGAGCCACCACACCCAGCCTGCTTCTATTCTTCACTATTCTCTTTTATCCTTAGTTTTAATATTTTAGTAAATATCTAAAGATATTTAAGATTAAGATTTAAGAAATGAATATATCACTGTATATGCTTGTGATAAGCCCATCAAAAATGTTTGTATATTTCTTATCCCACTTCTAAAACCAGTATAGAGGTTGCCATTTCCCATTTCTGATGTTTGTTTTTTTTGTTTTTTGCTTTTTTTTTTTCTGAGACAGAACCTCAACCTATTGCCCTGGGTAGAGTGCCCTGGTGTCACAGCTCACAGCAACCTCCAACTCCTGCGCTTAAGCTATTCTCTTGCCTCAGCCTCCTAAGTAACTGGGACTACAGGTACCCGCCACAAAGCCTAGCTATTTTTTGGTTGTAGTTGTCATTGTTTGGCAGGCCCGGGCCGGATTCGAAACCACCAGCTCTGGTGTATGTGGCTGGCGCCTTAGCTGCTTGAGCTACAGGTGCCAAGCCACCATTTCTGATGTTTGAAGTAAAACATGGTAGGCAGTGAGTGACTCTTTGGAAATTTCAAGACTAAACCCTAAAGTCATTTGTTTGTAGATATCCAGGATTAGACAACGTATATGCCAAATTCATATATTGTTAGTGCCTTGGTTTCTTATTTTGACAGCTTTATGGAAGGATGACTAACAAAAGAGAGGAGAAGCTATTTGGTGAAATTTTATAGTGAATACATTTCACTGTGAATCTGTTGACTTTTGGAATATATACGTCTTAATTTCAGAAATAGTTTGGGGTGCATATGAAACTTTCAGGTTGATCTGAAACTTAAAAGTTCAGTTTTCAGAACACAAACTTGCATGAAACAATAGACCTTTAAAAGTGGTACTGAAGGGCAGCACCTGTGACTCAAGGAGTAGGGCGCCGGCCCCACATACGGGAGGTGGTGGGTTCAAACCTGGCCCCAGCCAAAAACTGCAAAAAAAGGAAAAAAAAAGTCAAAGAAAAATAAAAAGTGGTATTGAAGCACCTTAGTAGACTATTATACATATAATAACAGTTAAAATAATCTAACTCAGATCTCCAAACTTTTCCCGTAAAGGACTGGATAGTAAATATTTTAAGCTTTGTGTGCCATACTGTCTCTTTTGCAGAAGTTCAACTCCATCATTGTAGTGCAAAAGCAGCCAAAGACAAATAAATGAAAGTAACTGTGTTCTAAAAAACTTTATTTAGGGCAGCGCCTGTGGCTCAAAGGAGTAGGGCGCCAGTCCCATATGCGGAGGTGGCAGGTTTAAACCCAGCCCCATCCAAAAACTGCAAAAAAAAAACTTTATTTAGGCCGGGCTCATGCTGGTAATACTGGGAGGCCAAAGCAAGTGGATTGCTTAAGCCTAGGAGTTCAAGACCTGCCTGAGACCCAGTCTCTACTAAAAATAATAATAATAATAGAAAAATTAGCTAGGTGTTGTGGTGCCTGCCCATAGTCCCAGCTAGTGTGGAGGCTGAATTAAGAAGATTGCTTGAGCCCAGGAGTTTGAGGTTGCTATCACCTATGACGCCACGGCACTGTAGCTTTGGACAACACAGTGAGACTCTCTTCCCTCCTACCCCAAACCCAACTATATTTAGAAAAACAGATGGTAGATCATAATTTGCCAATGAATTTCAAATTAAAATGCCATGTATAGGAATTGTCTGAATTTTCTAGTCAATTTTTCTGTAAATGTAAAACTACTCAAAAAAAGTATTAAATTTATTTGTAATCTCTCTCTCTCCTTTTTTTTTTTTTGCAGTTTTGGCCAGGGCTGGGTTTGAATCTGCCACCTCCACTATATGGGGCCAGCGCCCTTAAAATTTTTTTTAAAATACATTACGGGGAATATAAACAATTTAGAATGAAGTAATGATCAAAAACTTCAAGACATCTATCTTTTGGCTTTTACTGAGTGATAAATCTACTCGATGAGTAAATCATAAGTATCAACTGTCATGTATGTTTGTAGAGGGTCTCAGACATTCTAATTTTATCTTGGTAAAAATTACTCTTTGACTGAAAAAAAAGAGTGACATGCATTATCACAGTTGATAACACAAACACCTTCAATACTTGGGAGAATTGTTAGAGAAATTGCTGATTTGAATGATTTCCTTGGTTGAACAGAAAATAATTCCTAAAGAATTTTTAACTATGCTACTATTCTATTATAGATATTGTAATTATTTTCTTTGAATTTCCTTCCTACAGTATTTACTTCTCTTCTATAAATGTACCACAGAGTACGCTTGTGAATGTCAGTTAAAAATTTACAGTTATTAATAGTAATATCCCTGTAACTCATCCAACAATTCATTTGTTTGAAAAATTAATTTTGACTAATGTGTTTTTGCAGTTGTGTAAGTTTTAATGGATTTTTCCAGAGTTTTCAGCTTAAATATGAATACAGTGCATTTATTTACTTTTAACTTTTTCATTGTGAAATATAACATATACAGAAAAGTACATAACATGGATGTTCAAGCTGGGTGCAGTGGCTCACTACAGTTATCCTAGTACCCTGGGAGACCCAGATAGAAGGATCAACTTGCTATCAGGAATTCGACACCAGCCCCAGCAAGAGCAAGACCGGGAGCTACTAAAAATAGAAAAAATAAGCTGGGTGTGGTGGCTTGTGCCTATAGTCCCAACTACTCGGGAGGCTGAGGCAAGAGTTTGAGGTTACAGTGAGATATAATGGTAGCACCGCACTTTAGCTGGAGCAACAGAATGAGACTTTGTCGCAAAAATACAAGCAAACAAACAAAACTACACAGATGTTCAGTTTAATAAATTGTTATAGAGCAAACATCAGTAGAACTACGGTAGCAAGTCATGATGTAGAGCGCTGCCACTATCCAGAAACTCCTTATATGACCCTCTCCAATTATAACTCTTTCCTTTTACCCTTAGAGATTGTCATAATCTTAATAATTTCATTGTTCATTTCTTTTTTAGTTTTATTAACTAAATGTGTAGTTCTAAACAATATAGTTTAATTTTGGCTTGGCACCCGTAGCTCAGTGATTAGGGTGCCAGCCACATACTCCGAGGCTGGCGAGTTCAAATCAGGCCCGGGCTGCTAAACAACAGTGACAACTCCAACAAAATAATAGCTAGGCATTGTGGCGGGCACCTATAGTCCCAGCTACTTCAAAGGCTGAGAGAAGAGAATCACTTAAACCCAAGAGTCAGAGGTTGCTATGTCCTTTAATACCATGGCACTCTACTGAGGGTGACAAAGTGAGACTCTTTCTCAAAAATAAATAAATAAATAAATAAAATATATATATATGTATATGTAGTTTAATTTTGTCTTTTTTTAAAGTTTGTATTATGAATAGAATCATACCATATAAATTCTTTATTGTATGCTAATACTTTAATACTATATTTATTTTAGCCATTCAATAATAAAAGTAGCCAAACTAGACTAAAGTAATGGCATATGAGATATGTTCAAACCTGTCTTCGATAAAACTGCTCCTTGTGTGATCTGTCACATGTTTGGTGCCTTTTCTTGCCTTTTAAACACATTTTCTACCATGCAGAAAGAACACTGTCGTAGGTGCCTATTTACAATTATGGCAGGTGATGAAAGGTATAGCACTTGGAATTGAAAAAAGATTTCTCAACATCCTTTAAGACTTTCCATCACCCTGCAGATTTTCTGGTGATAGGATTGATTTTTCTGTATTTTATAAAAATTAGTTTAAAAGATTCTAATAAATGTGAATGTTAATGTGTATATATAGTAGATACATGTGTGCACAAAAATACTTGTGTTTCCAACTGCAAGAAACACTGTAGTCACTTAAAACATTTGTTTTTATAGAAATAATACTTTGTTTTTCAGGTGAAACTTCCACCGATGATGGAAATCATAACTGCTGAGCAGCTGATGGAATATTTAGGTTAGTGTTGAAAAATGATGATTTTCTGTCTCTTTCAAAATAAAACGAAGTTTTCAAAGCTAATATATGACCCAATCTCACCCTCCTGTAGTGTTACTAAGTAATCTATTTTAAAATTATAGAATCTGTTAATAATTTTTTATCAGCATGTTACTATTCTTGAATGTTACAGTCTTCTTACTGACCAATAACAAAATTCTGGTATATAAATATAAATAAGGAAACAGGGTGACAACTAGAAAACAAGATACATATTTCAGTAAATTATAGAATGGGAGATGCCACAGAACCTCTGACATTGCACGTAGAAGGTGTTCAAACGTATTGGATAGACTTGAATTAAAGACAAAGGAAGTGATTTAAAGCATTGTTACCCAAAGTATGATTTGTGGACCTGTGCTAATGTGTGAAATGTGATCAGTTTACAGTGACATAGAAGCGTGTACTAGGATGTAAAAGATTTATATTGGTAAGTATACTACTTAGTTCATTTGAAGTTTTGTTTTTTGAGACAGAGCCTCAAGCTGTCACCCTGGATAGAGTGCCATGGCATCACAGCTCACAGCAACCCCCAATTCCTGGGCTCAAGCGAGTTTCCTGCCTCTGCCTGCCAAGTAGCTGGGACTATAGGCACCCGCATTTTTTGGTTGCAGCCATCATTGTTGTTTGGTGGGCCTAGGCTGGATTCGAACCCACCAGCTCAGGTGTTCATGGTTGGCACCTTAGCCTGTTGAGCCGCAGGCGCTGAGACAATTTTGAAATTTTTTTCATAGCAGGATTTTGTTTTGTTTTGTTTTGTTTTTGTAGACAGAGTCTCACCTCCTCACCCTCGGTAGGGTGCTGTGGCATCACAGCTCACAGTGACCTCCAACTCCTGGGCTTAGGTGATTCTCTTGCCTCAGCCTCCCAAGTAGCTGGGACTACAGGCACTGCCACAACACCTGGCTATTTTTGTTTGTTTGTTTTGCAGTTCTGCCGAGGCCCGATTTGCCTGTGCCCTACTTGCTGAGCCACAGGCACTGCCCTTCTTTTTTTTTTAAGACAGAAGCGAGTCCCCTGCCTCCGCCTCCCAAGTAGCTGGGACTATAGGCACCTGCCACAACACCTGGCCATTTTTTGGTCGCAGCTATCATTGTTGTTTGGCAGGCCCGGGCTGGATTCGAACCTGCCAGCTCAGGTGTACGCAGCTGGCGCCTTAGCCGCTTGAGCCACAGGCGCCGAGCCAACAAGATTTTCTTGATGAAGGAAGCAGAGTATTGAATTAGATTCTTGTATAAGCTTCTTATTTCCAAACACACCAGCAATAAGGGTTTTTTGTTTATTTGTTTTTTTCGTAGAGACTCACTTCATCACTGTTGGTAGAGTGCAGTGGCATCACACAGCTCACAGCAACCTCCAGCTCCTGGGCTTAGGCAATTCTCTTGCCTCAGCTTCCCGAGTAACTGGGACTACAGCTGCCTGCCCAGAACGCCGGGCTATTTGTATTATTGTTGCAGTTCGGCCGGGGCCAGGTTTGAACCCACCACCCTCGGTATGTGGGGCTGGTGCCCTACCCACTGAGCCACAGGCACCTCCCAGCAATAAGGTTTTTAGACCGGCTACACTGAATTGAATTCAGAGAGCAGACAGTTGTTGATCACACTGTGGTCTTTTACAATTTGGCAAATAAGAATTTATGTAGTTATTCTGATACAAAATTTCTGATTTGTACAGATTTATACAAAATTTCTGATACAAATCAGAAATTTTATTCTATATTCTTTATTTTTCTGTCTTTCTTTCTTTTTTTTTTTTTTTGAGGCAGAATCTCACTTATTAACCCTAAGTAGAGTGCCGTGGCATCACACAGCTCACAGCAACCTCCAACTCATGGGCTTAAGCGATTCTTCTGCCTCAGCCTCCCGAGTAGCTGGGACTACAGGCACCCGCCACAACGCCCGGCTATTTTTTTGTTTTGCAGTACGGTGGGGCCGGGCTTGAACCCGCCACCCTCAGTATATAGGGCTGGCGCCCTACTCACTGAGCCACAGGCGCCACCCTTTTTTTCTTTTTTTGAAATAGGGTCTCACTCTGTCACTCAGGCTAGAGTGAAGTGACATCATCACAGCTCATTGCAATCTTAAACTCCTGAGCTCAAGTGATCCTCCTGCCTCAACTTCCAACCTCTTGAGTAGCTGGCACTACAGATGTGTACCACCATACCTGGCTAATTTTTCTGTTTTTTGTAGATACAGGATCTTGTTCTTGCTCAGCTGGTCCCAAACTACTGGCCTCAAGCAATCTGACTGCCTTGGCCTCCCAGAGTGCTAGGATTACAGCCATAAGCGGTAATCCATACTCTTACGATGTTTTTTAGTAATTAATTTTTTTTTTTTTTTTTTTACACACTGACGCTTTATTCGAGACCATGTCCCCCGCTCTCCGGCACCAGGTAGCCTCTCAGAAGATCTTCACAGACTCCAGCTTCACGTCCCCGCCCACCTCCACCAGGAGTAATTAAATTTTTTTTTTTTTTGAAAAAAGAATTTTTTTATTTACAAACCAAGTATACATGTTGTTAAATGGTTACTAAAAGCTCATTTGTAACCACTCCTAACACCAACTAGCAGGACCTCACAGGAGCCGAACTATAGCTTTTCCCCTTCTCCCTGGTAACTTCCAGGATACTGTAGCAGCACAATTATTTAATGTCACATTTAAGGAGAACAAGGACCAATTTATATAAAGTACAAGTGTACATCCTTAAACATTTCACAAGAACACACTGCCAAAATGCACCACATCAATGGGCAATGGAGGCCTTAAATTTCTACACAGTTTATTCACCAGCATACTGGTTGAAAATAATTTCTGTCTATGAGGATCAAATGGAATAAGGTATGGAAGTAATGTTAACAC
>CAUYRH010051585.1:0-12892 GCA_963574655.1 Perodicticus potto
ATTTGTAACTGTCAAAAGATTTTCACTGAGATTTACTTCTCTGTGCACATAATGTGTGATCATCAGTTAGTTCCAGTTTAATAATCTGTAGTGTTTGTTTTTCATTCTTGAGATTCTTCACATAGGAGAATAGTCTCTAGCTCCATCCAAGTGTTGCAAAGACATTAATAGATCCTTTCTCACGGCTGAGTAGTACTTCATAGTATACATACACCACATGTATTAATCCACAAGCAGGGGCAGGAGAGGAAAGGGGAGGGAAGAAAACCTACCTCATGGGTACAGTGAACACTATTTGGGTGATGGGCACACCCATAGCCACGACTCAAACATTACAAAAGTGATTGATGTAACCAAACATTTGTACTTGTTAATATTTTGCAACAAAAAATTGAAATGAGCAAATTTGGCTTTAAATGCTTTAGGACTAAATGTTATATTCTTAGAAAATTGCTCTATCCCTACTGAAGACTAGTCATGGTCTCTGATATAGACAAATGCCTAGCCTAGGCTAAGGCAGTGTTGTCAAGTAGAATTTTCTGAAATAAGGTACAAGTTGTATAATGTTTGTTGTCTAGTAAGGTAGCCACCCAATAATTACATGCAGCTTTTGGGTGTTTGAGATGTGGCTGGTACAACCGAGGAACTTAAATTAAAATTAAATCAAATTAAATTAAATTGAGAAGTGTCTAATATGGCTAGTAGCTCTTGTATAGAACAGCTCAGGTCTAAAAGAAAAAGCAGCATTTGTGTCCACTGGAAGTTACAGTAGAACCAATTATAATTATGTCTATGTTGAAAACTTTATGATCAGAAAGTAACTTATTAGGAATAGCACTGTGACACATACGTGCTTATTATCATAAAGTAATAATTCTGAATAATATTATTTGAATCATCTGTATTACCTTTAAAATGAGATGGCTTAAAGAAATGTTTGTTTCTATTTTTAAAGTATGTATTCTTGAAAATACTCAATTTCTTGAGTTTGCAAACTTTGGTGCTGAGACTTCTATAATTTTCAAGTGATTGTGATGACAGAAGGAAAAAAGTAATTGGAATAGTAGTTGAAGTGGGTACTCTGCAGAATTTTCTTTCACTAATTTAAATAAATCAACATCTTCCCTTGTATGTAAAAATTTTTAAATAAATGCAAAATTGTCTTAAGAAAGGGCTCATAAATATCCATGTACTTTCTGGATATCATTTAGTTAAAGGGCATAAGAGAGAGAGAGAATGGAGAGAGAGAAGGAAGCTATACAAAGCAAGGTTTTCTGCTAAAATCTGGGAATAGTCTCTAAGGTTAGAGGACTGTCAAAGACATAATTTACATAATTCATTTATCACTACCCATCCAACAAGTATAATACAGATCAATAACCCACCAGAATCTAATCAATCTCCCATAAGGACACAATCATTCACCAACTCTGCCCACCTCACTTACCAATATCACCTTACAGATCTTGCCTCAACACCTCTGGAATATTGAGCAATGCCAACTTATTCCTGTGAAGTATTCTTACCAGCCAGCACCAATTCACAAGACAGAAGGTCTTAGAGTATTAAAAGTTTTTACAAATAAAAATCCCTGCCAACTCCTAAAACAAAGTTCACCTGGTATCCCAAGTAAAAATTGCCATTACAGAAAATGGAGTCAGTTTTATCTGGACAGACTAATATAACTTTCCTTTTGTTTTTCAGAAAAGAAGTGATGTGATTTTAAAGAATGGTACCATTTGTGATTGTCCAATTCTAATAACTGGCTTTTTGGTGTTTTCTTTTTGAACTTTCCCTGCAACAAGATTCCTTCATTAGGTGCTGTTGGATCAATTTTGGTAATGGAAAGTGACAAGGATCTTTGTTGGGTCATTTTCTTTTGGGGCGGAATGGTCTTTTACTATTTTCTTAAATTTGGTAGAGAACATTTATTTGAGTTTTTGAAGAGTTCTATAGAAAATAGGTAAAAAGAGTTCATGACTCTGGAAAACGTTTATGGAAAATGTAGAAGCTGGACTCACCATGGCCAGTCAAGACACCATCATAAGAAACTGAACGTGAAAGATGCTGGAAGCTCCTGAAGAAGCAGTGCTGAGCACATCTCTGAACTTCCTGGGTGTGTCTGATAGCCTGAGAAACGTGCTTCGCAGCTGCTGCTCCCCTGATTGCCTGATGAATGCGGGTTGGAAACTGCGAAGGGGACTTGCACCTGGCCAGAGAAACACTTGTGCCCCATGAATGCATAAGCTGGAGTCCAAGGAGAAACGTCTCCTCAAGACAGTGCTCATCTGATTTATGTATTTTCTTTAATAAATAGGTAGGTACCCCAAATACCTCTGATCTGCTTGTCTTTCCTGTCTCATTAGCTAGTTGGCAAGGTTCTTAGCTTGATGCCCCATGTGAGTGGGTGTTTAAAGTGGCTGATGGGGAGTATCAGGGTGTGTTGGTTGCTGTCAGCTTTGATGAGCTGTTTGGTGAAGATTTTTCAGGTAGTGATTTTTAAACTTTTTAATGGGTATAATATAGGTCATTGTGGTGTTTAACTAGGGCCCTTGGACAGCTGCCACAATCCTGTTTGAAGCTAGGAAGAAAAAGTAGCTAATGAGTGAGATTTACATAGAAAGTTAAACTATCTTGTATGCGGGGGATCATTACTTACATGAATTTCAAAATAAATATTTTATGTTCATAGCAAAGTTGTTTTTTTTTTAAATAAAGGACTCGGATTGGTTATAGAAGCATAAATTCCATCTAGATCTTGTCTAGGAAGTTGTTAACATCTTTCATTCCAAATGCATGCAGCTCTTACATGCCACAGAAACATCCGGCTATTGATGAGCCATAAATGGCAATTAATACCGGCATATTAGGGTTTTAACTAATCTTTTCATGTAATAAATTTATTCCTCCCTCCCACCAACTTGAAGTATATGTGTAAAGATGTGATTGTTAAATCAGAGTTGCCAGGGGTGAGTGGTGGTGGTTCAGGGAGTGAGTCTCTCAGGAACCTTTGGGAGGGGTACTGGTCCTTGGGGTACAAGTGAACTGGTCCTTGGGGCAGAATGGCTGAGTGAGTTACTTTGCATACTGTCAGCACAAACAGGCTTGGTCTCTCTCAAAAAAACAGAATTATGTTTCTGCATTGAATGCTAGTGTCAGCTTGTAAAAGGGAGGGTGTGTAAATTTCTCTTAACAAGTGTTATACTTCCAAAGTTTATTTGGATTGAGATTCTACCATAAAGCAGTTAGAAGGATTGTCCAGAATCCTAACTTAATGTTCAGCCCCAGCAAGGTGAATCAGAAACTTCAAACCAATAGAGAAAGGACACTTTCAATACGTCTAAAAGGTTCTTTTGAAGGATCATAATAGCTGCTGTTTTTATTATCAATGGTTCTGTTACCTGGAGGGCTCTCAAGGGCTTCCATAGGACACTGCCACTGAAAACATGAAGTTGCACATTTATCTATGTCCTTCTGAATATGTCCCACTCATGGGAAAATCTACAGAAGCCTTAGAGATTGTAATCACCAGTTCTTTAGCAGTTTGGCAGGCCTTGTGTGGTAGTGGCCGTTTGTGTTTACCTGCGGTGAAGGGAATGTTTGGGAGGGGAAGGAGAAGACATTCTGGGGGAAGTATTTAGAGCCACATATGTGCTGAGAGGGAATCAGTGTCTAGTTTTGAAAAGGAAAAGCTAAGATGGGACAGAGATCAATGCAATTGTTTAGCTAGGAGATTTATACAAAATACTCTAGAGCAGGACTCTCCACACTAAGGGCGGGGCCGGATGGCAGAGCAGGGGTCCTCAAACTACAGCCTGCGGGCCACATGAGTTGGTGTGAATTATATTTGGTCCCGTTTTGTTTTTTACTTCAAAATAAGATGTGCAGTGTGCATAGGAATTTGTTCATAGTTTTTTTTTTTTTAAACTGTAGTCTGGCCCTCCAATGGTCTGAGGGACAGCAAATTGGCCACCTGTTTAAAAAGTTTGAGGACGCCTGCTCTGGAGTGTGAGTCCCAGCATAGCCACTGGGCAGTCACTCAGCAGCTCTGTGCCTTAGTTTTCTTGTCTGTAAAATGGGAATCACAATTGTACCTACCTCCTTAGATTATTATGAAGAATGAATGTTTTCAATAGGGACTGAACATGGTAAATACTATCCAGATATTCTTTAATTAAATATGTACAAATTTGGGATGGCACGACATTCTTAACAGTTGGGCCGAGACCGAAGTTTAGTAAAGAAGAGAAGGTGAATGAAGCTGTTTTTCTGTTGGGCAGCCAGCAGCATGTGCACAGATCTTTCTCCAGAGCACCTAGTTCAGTGTGCTCAGCTGCTGTCCTTGGAGCTCCCCCAGGTGGGGGCTGTGGAGATACAGGTCCGGAAGGGCTCGTGCAGGTTTCCTGAAGAAGCCGCCTTCTGAAATCTACACGTATGAGTGTGACAGACCCTTGGTTTCACATTTGACAAGGGTGAATATCAGATAATCAAGTAAGTAGCACAGTCTGTGTATAACATCATTACTTCAGGCCAGACAGGTAAAGCGACGTTAAGCCGTGCTCTACCTCCAGAATGAAGGGCAATGCTGTTCATAACGGTAACCAGGAGAAAGACGCAGCAGTCAGGCTGGGGGCGGTTAACACTCTAGCTTTCCTTCTGAAGGAAATGCTGGAGAACACAGCTGAAGTGTGCAGGCAATGGAAAGACTTTCTAAAACGAAGCCTTGAGTGGACAGAGCTGCTTGTGCAGGCCAGGCAGCACGGGAGAAGTGCAGGCAGGAGGGAGAGGCGAAGCTGAAAGGCGCGTTCTCTAGGGAAGGAGGGCCCCGAGGGAGAGACTCCAATGGCTAACACACACATGCCCAGTTCTTTCTCCTAAATTGGTGGTTCTCAAAGCATGGTCCCAAGTTCTCTAAGGCCAAGAGTATTTTTATAATAACAGTAAGATTTTGTTTGCATTTTTGCTCTCAAGAGTGCACAGTGGAATTTTCCAGAGGTCACATTGTAGTATATTGTAAAAGATTCAATGTAAAATTTGATATCATAATACACTTTCTTTCTCTTGAATCAGACATTAAAGTGTAAAGCAATGTCTTTGTTTTCACTATAATTTTTTTTGGAAACTATACAGAGGGTACCAAAAACACATACAACTTTCAGAAAGAAAATAAACTCCGTGTCAGAATTGTAAAAATATATACTGAGAACAAAAGATGAATGGAGGTCATGTTTGAGCACTTCTTACAATTGCAGAAGTGAAATGTGACTTGAGTATTACAATATTAATATAGTTTTTTTCCTTTCTTAAAATGTGTGTACATTTTTGGGGTATCCTCTGTAGTTATTCTTTCATAAAATTGTGTTTATGTTAACATGTAGTGAATTTATTGTTGTTATTTTAAAATAAAGCTCTCAGTTTTAACTTCTAATGCAGTAAATATCAATAAATGTAGCCTCCATAAGTAAAGGCTCTAAGTAGTTATCAATAAATTTGAAGAGTACACAGGAGTTCTGAGATCAAGGAGTTTGAGAACTGCTGTCTTAAATAACCAATCAGATGTCTTACCTCTTTCCCTAAGATGTCTAAATGAGGGAGAAGAGAAGCCAGGAGGTGTTAGTTCAGTGCCCTTTCTATCCCTGGCAAAATGTCACTCCCCCCTACCCTGCTAGTAAACCTAATGCCAACTAAGGAGGCTGCTACTGAAGATCATTGGTCCGATGTTTGTGAATAAGGATGCCAGTGGAAAGTAGGGTAGAAACCCTTTCAAATTTAAGTGTAGTTAACATTAAATACTTTGCCCTTTTTTTGTGGATGGGGGAATAGGTACTGGGTAAGAATCTTAATCTGCAATTTGATATGGGGAATTACATTAGTGTATAGAGCACTTGTGCAGGCTAAGGGGAAGTTTAAGAAGCACACATACATGATGGTAAACCCCCAAACAGCAGCACTGTTGGAAAGTCATCTCCTGACTAAGAATGGCTGAAGTGCTCTCAAATGCATTGCAATTTATTTTGCATATTTTTCAGTTACCTGCGAAGAAAAGTCCGCTTCATGTGATCAATACTTACTCTCATGCCGAAGTGGGGAATCTTTTTTCACATTGATTTTAATCTTCCCATTTGGTATTCCCTTTTAAAAGGGGCTGAGCTAGGGAGAAAACATACTTTCAACCAGGGATGTCCATTTTTTTTTTCTCTGATGCACATTGGAAAAAAGGAGTTGTCTTTGGCCACACATTAAATACGCAAACACTAAGGACAGCTGATTAGCCAGAAAAAGGGTCTGTGCTTACTTTTTGTGATATCTGACACTACAGATAAGCAAAAGTGTCCTCACAAAATCAGCATGAGGCCTGCAGGACCTCCAGTTGGACACCCCTATATGCTTTCATTAAGCATAGCCTGGGACGTGGGACGCATTTGCTGCAGTTGTGAAGGAAGCCCAGGCTGTGTTATGTCTCCACAGCCCGCGCCCGGAGGTAGCAGCACTATGCATCGTGGAGCTCAGAATTTTTTGCACAAATGATTCATTCTGAAGTTTGGTCTCAGAATGCAAATAAGGTGACTTCAAAATAGTGTTCTCAAATGTACGTCACGAATAATTGAATCAGAATTATTAAATAATGATGGCAGAGGGAAATGCTTCAAATGAATACTTTGTTTCTCTCTCTGAACTGGCAGGCACACTTCAGTTTGCTCCTGTCCGGCCCGGCGCGTCTTCACTGGAGTTTCTCACTGCAAGGGGGACGCTCCGTGACGGCAGAAAACCCCTCCGTGTGTCTCTTCTTTTACATCCACCTTGGACATAACTGAATGGTCCTGGCGCCCTCAGTAAGTTACCTGATAACATGTTCACCGGAAAAAAAAATTCAAGCATTACCAGAAAACTGAGCAAGCGAAGAAATCCCACTTGCAATCCTGCCTCCCTGAGGGGGCGGCCTTCATGCTTTGGTTTCGCATCCCCGTCTCCATACAAAAGCTTAACAACATTGTGCACAAGGGTGCTCATATCACCTGCGCTATCTTTTAATATAGGATGTTAGATAATTACTTAGCTTTTTTTACTTCTTCCTCTTCCTCTATTTCTCCCTCATTACAAATCCTCCTCCTTCACCCCAAAGAACACAAGCTAATAATCTGTTTTATGTTTCTGTGCTTTCTTTAAACTTTTACAATAATGTAGAATGTATATGCTATTGTAAGACATATATTTCATTTCTTGTTTTGTAAAATATATACATGTACATATAAATTTATTATCATCTAAAATATACACAAAATTGCAATTGCCTGTCATTTCTGTTTTATGAAGTTTATGTATGTACCTGTATAGAATTATACATGCATATAACATGTAAATATACATGTATATATGTACATATACAAGACACATGCATATATAACGTATGTATAGATAAGATTCACATGTATACACCTCATTTCTACGATTGTCTTGCAAAAAGTGGGATCAAATCTATTTTTGGCTCTATCTTGCTTTTTTCATTCAACAAGGCTTCATGATTATTTCTCCACTTGATTGATATACACCTAATTCATTTTATCAATGACAATATTCATGAACCGAAGGTAATGGAAATCTTTCGAACCATACCCAACTGATAGACATTCATTTTATTTCTCTCTTCTTTTCTGAATTAAAATTTTAAAGTTCTTTTCAACAAGCTAGGGATCTCAAAAAAATTCTCTGTGTTGGAAAACTGGAGAAACTTCTTCATGTATTATATTTTTATATTGATTGAAAATATCTTCAATACTATCACTTTATAGAAGACGAATAATGCAAAATGATGAATATATGGCATGTCTGACAGAGGAAATAGTTTTCTTTGACCCTGAAACTGTACAATTTCACTAGAAACTTTAGTAAAATATTTACTTTAGTTCTTTATAAATTACACAATTGGAAAAAGCACTCAAATGAAATAAAATAACTGCATTAAAAAAAAAAAGTGTGCAGACATCCTAGAGGCCAATAGTGGATAGTAGAATTGAATTCCTTATGAAGAGACTGTTTTAATGAGGCAGACCAGATAAGGCATGCCGCGTGCTCACAGCTCTGATATAGGGTTGCTTTTTCATTCACTGCGTGCAATGGCCAGTAAAGAGGAGAAACAGTACCAGCCTGAGTATTGTGTGTAATGCACGGGGTCTGATTGCAGAAAGAATGGTTCAGAGGAATCTTGGAAATAGTGATGTCAATCTCATTGTGCTTGGGATCAGGATGAAAATGAAAGTGAAACAAGATAGAGCAGAAACAAGTAAACTTTGGAGCGGCTTATTTTAATAGAATGCGGAAATTGTTTAGACTAGGTTAGGACCTGGCGGAAGAAAAAGGAAACACAGTGTTATAATTTCTCTGAAAGTCACGACAATGTATAAATGAATTAGCCACTTAGTAATTTAAGAAGTATAGTTGTAACAAGATGAAAGGCATAATAAATAATAATGTGTTAGAAAAAGTAAGATTAAAAGAAACCTAAGAAAATATCAGTAGTCAAGGGCTGTAAAGAGAAAAAATAAAATAAGGATAAAACATAGCTAAGCCAAAAGGGCTTCTGGAATTTTCTCAGACATGAGAAGGCATTGGTGACAGAGAGGGTATGTCATTGAAAGTCTCAGTTTGTTTTTTGCCATGGAACTTGCCAGGTTGGTGATGGTTGAATTTTGAATGCTGGGATCTATTTTCCCAAAGGAGACAGAAAGAGAGATAGAGAGCGCAAGCAAAATAATGAAGATGCTGAGATTACACCCAGGAAAATAATGTGTGTGTGCACGTATGTGCAAGCACGTGTCACAGACAGTAAGAGAGAGGGATAGAGATGAAATGTCAAGCTATTTTGGATGATAAAGAAAACAATGCCTGCGCACCTTCACACCTTGAAGATACCTGTATTGCAGTTTCAGTCCCAGTACCACAATAAAGTGAATATCGCAGTAAAGCAATTCACAGATACTTTAAACACATATAAAAGTTATCTTCACATTATGGTGTAGTCTTTTAAATGTGCAATAACATTCTCTCTAAAACAAAATGTGCATACCTTAATTCAAAAGACTTGATAACTAAAACATGCTAATAATCATCTGAGGCTCCAGGGAGTTCTAATCTTTTTGCTGGTGGAGAGTCTTGCTTCAGTTTTGATGGCCGCTGACAGATTAGGGTGGAAGCTGGTGAAGGCTGGGCTGGCTGTGGCAATTTCTTAAAATAAGACAAGAATGGAAGTTCCCTGATAGATTGGTGATCCCTTTCATGAATGATTTCTCTTTAGCATACAATGAAATGCTATTTGATGGCATTTTGTCTAGAGAAGAACTTCTTTCAAAATTGGGGGCAATCTTCTCAAACCCTGCCACTGATTTATCAATTTGATTTATGTAATATTCTAAATCCTTTGTTGTCATTTCAATAATGTTAACAGCATGTTCACCAGGAGTAGGTTCCATCTCAAAAACCCACTGTTTTTTTTTTTGCTCATCCGTAAGAATCAACTCCTTAGCCATTCAAGTTTGATCACAAGATTGCAGCAATTCCGTCACATCTTCAGGCTCCACTTCTAATCCTAGTGCTCTTGCTATTTCCACCACATCTTCAGTGACATTTTTCACTTGAGCCCCCCAAAGTCATCCCTAAGAGTTGGAATCAACTTCTTCCAAGCACATGTGACTATTGCTAATCTGACTCCTCCCATGAATAACAAATGTTCTTAATGGTATCTAGAATGATGAATGTTTTCCAGAAGATTTTTAATTCATTTTACCCTGATGTATCAGAAGAATCACTATCTATGACAGCTAGAGATTTGAAAAATATATTTTGTAAGCAATAAGACTTGAAAATAAAAAATTATTCCTTGATCCATAGGCTGCAGAATAGATGTTGTGGTGGCAGTCTTGAAATCAAAATTAATCTCCTTAATACGTTTCCATCAGAGGTCTGGGGTAACCAGCTCTATTTTTATTGAATAGTAATGTTTTAAATATTTTTTCCTCAGCAGTAGATCTCAACAGTGGGTTTAAAAATATTCAGAAAACCAGGCTGTAAACGGATATGCTGTTATGCAAGCTTCATTCTTTCCACTTATAGAATGTAGGCAGAGTAGATTTATCACAGTTCTGAAGGGACCTAGGATTTAGGGAATGATAGATGAGTACTGGCTTCAACTTCAAGTTACCAAATGGATTAGATACTAACAAGGGAAGAATAAGCTTGTCCTCTGAAACTTATGGAGATGGATTCTTTCTTTAAACCTCCACTAGCTTCACATTTTCCTTCTGTAGCTTCTTCACCTCTTATAGTCTTGATTAAATTGAGGAGAGTTAGGGCCTTGCTATGTTTTAGGCTTAAGCTTAAGAGAATGTAGTAGTTTGTTCTTCTCTCCAGAACACTCAAATTTAATTCATATAAGCAATAAGACTGTTTTTTTTTCATTTGTGTATTCATTGAAGTGGCCCTTTAAATTTTCTTTGATAAGTTTTTCTTTACATTCACAAGTTCATTAACCATTTGGTCCAAGAGGCCTACCTTTTGGACTTCATCTTTTCAGCTTTTGACAAACCTTTCACACTAAAAGTAATCATTTTTAACTTTTGATTTAAAGTGAGAAGTATTTGAGTCTTCACTTGAACACTTGTAACACTTTGTAGGGTTATAAATTGATCTAATTTTAATATTTTTGTGTTTCAAGGAATAGTGAGGCCCAAAGAGAGGGAAAGAGACCTGGGTAAAGGATTGGTGGGTGGAATAGAACACACACAACATTTATCAATTAATTCAATCCATCATCTTTATAGGCGTGGTTCATTAGGACCCCAAACAGTTACTATAGTAGGATTAAAGACCTCTGATCACAGACCATCCACAATAACAGATATAATAGTAATGAACTGTTTGAAATCTTGTGAGAGTTATTAAAATGTGACTCAGGAACATGAAGTGAACACATGATGTTGGGACAATGGTACCAACATAAACCTTCAATTTGTAAAAAACACAATATCTACAAGATGAGGTAAGGTGAAGCTCAGTAAAATGACATGTGCCTGTATTCAGTGTCTTATCAGCAGTATCCTATGGTCTAACAGAGAAAAGAAATGTATATAAACAGAAGGTTTCCATATTTGTGGGATAATCTTCTAAAGTTTTAGTTGAACTTTCTATTATAAATCTAGAGTTTTAGATACACAATTTGGAGTGCTTACTAGTAATGAACAACTAAAATCGTTCAATTATGTTAATTTTGTTTTGCCAATTCAGGGCTCCCAAACATTGGCAGTTATCATGCAATGAGTGTTGGCTTTCAAAGTTATGGTAGCTAACTCATGCAGATAAAAAGATAATCATTACAAAAGCTTAATTATAATAACCTAATTTACATAATAAACTCTGTTTTAATAAACTTAACTATGATATTTACCTTATAGAAAATTTATTATGGTGTTAATGCCTTAAAAAATAAAAAGGTATAAACATAACAAAAAAATAAAAAATGGATTTCCTATAAATATCTTTTATTTTCTGGCTTACAGGGAATAAAATAAAGTGCAAACTATAACCACATATACAAAATGCAATATCCATAGTCAGTTTTGTTTACCCTTGTGTGAAATCTGCCTCTATTGCTGTTGAAAGTTGAGAATGGCTTGTAACAGTTTTTAAACCATTTTAGAAACAAGTAAACATGGGTATACATCTTAAATATAAAACCCAGGGTAGCATTAAGGATGACAGTTATAGAAAGAAAATGACATACCTTTTGTGTGGATATTTTAGCATGTAATTTTCAGCACACAATTCATATAATCAAAGGCTTGAGGTGACCTTGAGAGGTTGTCAGACCCATCCTGCTATTACAGGGAATGGTTAACATAAGGCTCTGTGCAATGATAGGCACACAAAGGTGAGTTAAGAGCATCTGGCTGCCTTATCTAATAATAACATTATTTTCATTGTGTATAAATATAATGAAAGGTTTTCCAGCAAAAGCATAGTTCTTTTGGAACTTGTTTAATTCCTGTATGTTAAGTAATTTTGATAAAATTGTATTTAGCATTATAAATAGCAGTTGCATCATTGTGTGATACAGAGAAATGATTTAACATAGCCATCAAGAATATCAGAAGGGAACACTTTTACACTGCTGGTGGGACTGCATCACAAGAATGGAAAAGCATGAATCCCATGTACTCAATTTTGATATGAGGACAATTAATGACAATTAATGACATAGTGAGGGTGAGGGAAGGGGAGAGCAGAGAGAGAAGGAATGAGGGGAGGGGTGGGGAAAGGAAGAGCAGAGAGAGGGAAAGAGTGAGGGGGATGGGGTTTAGTGTGTGCTACACCTTTTGGAGGCAAAACACGATTGTAAGAGGGACTTTACCTAACAAATGCAATCAGTGTAACCTGGTTTCTTGTACCCTCAATGAATCACCAACAATAAAAAAAAATTAAATTAAATTAAAACAAAATCATGCAAAAACAATCAAGAAAAAAGTGCACAAGCATTTACTATATATAACTTATAAAATACATAATGCATAAATGAGCAAGACCATCTGTTTCTACAGATAATCACTGACCAAGAGTTACCTTGCTAAATTCTACCTAAGGCAACAGCAGCCCACCTGGAAATTTACTCCTCAGGCAACTATCAAAGCAAGCAAGGCTGTACCTGGGCGTCCCCTTTAACTACACCCCACCTCTTTCATCTATCTTTTTTTTTTTTTTTTTAGAGACAGAGCCTCAAGCTGTCACCCTGGATAGAGTTCTGTGCCATCACAGCTCACAACAACCTCCAATTCCTGGGCTCAAGCGAGTCTCTTGCCTCAGCCTCCCAAGTAGCTGGGAACACAGGCGCCCGCCACAACGCCTG
>CAUYRH010051586.1:0-22279 GCA_963574655.1 Perodicticus potto
GTTACCAGGGCAATTCTTGGCTGGGGACCGATCTGGAGAGGCCTGGTGGTCACCAGCAGAGTCCCGAGCCAACCACTGATCCACAGAAGCCCCTCCAGCCCAGGCGTAGGGCCAGGGAGCTGCCGGCAGTGTCCCTGGCCATGGGCCACCCAGCAGAGGCCCAGCGGCTGCAAGCAGAGTTCCTGGCAGAAGGCAGGCCCACGAAAGCTGTGCAAGCACAGGCATGGAGCCACCCCGTTGCCGGCGGACCCACTCGCCAGAGGGGGAACTGCTCGAGCCCCATGAGTGACAGGCAGAGGATCGTGCAGTTGCCGGGGTAATTCCTGGCTGGGGACCAATCTGGAGAGGCCCGGCGGTTGCTGGCCGAGTCTCCAGCCGACCGCAGACCTGCGGGAGCCCGGCAAGCACGGGGCAAGGGATCAGTCACTCACCTGCAGCTTCCCTGGCTGGAGGGGAGGGAGCCTCCTGCAGCCCCACCCATAGTCTATTCCTGGTGGAGCGCTTGTTCTGGCTGGTAAGGGTGGGAGAGATGCCTAGGGACCTCCTCCCTCAGTCTCAGCGGTGGGGGGGTTAGGCCTCTAGTTCGTCAGGTCAGGGGGGAAGGGCATGCAGCAAGTTCAGAATGGCGAGGAAAACTTTAGTTCAGTTTCTCTACCTAGCAACGGAGTTCCCAGAGTCACACCAGGCTGCTCAGGGGAAGCACTCCTCACTTCCCACAGCACTCTTCCATGGGGTGAGACAAGAGGTCCACAGTTCACTGCCTGTCTGCAGAAAACTTGTAGGAGCAAAAGAAGAAAATAAAAAAAGAAAGGAAACAGAAAAGCAAGAAACTCAAGAGGTTTCTTGGGGGAGGGGATGGGCACTCTTCCTTTCAGATGACCTCTGTACCTGAAGCATGCCTTCTTGGGACTGCAGCCAGTCTCAGCAGAGGTTATCCGCAGAAATCACTTCTCTCTCTTGGATGGGTGCCCAGCATTCAGCTCAATTGTGCAGTTTCAAGAGGTTATCCTCCCTTTTGGATGGGAGCCTTTTTCGGAAGCTGCTTCCAGTCAGCCATCTTGCTCCGCCCCCTCATAAAATCCTATCTTACCACTGATCTGTTGTCTGTGGCTTCATTCTTTGAATCCCTGAGACCAAGGACCTACTGAAGGAAGAAATTCTGATAAATGGGGTACTAGAAAAGTCTGTGCTATCTATGCTTTATTTTATCCAGATTAGAAAAGTCTGTGCTATCTATGCTTTATTTTATCCAGATTATTATTATTTTTGCTAATCAGGCTCAGACAAGGTTCAAACTTACCACCTCTGGTGTGCAGGACAGGTGTGCTAACCACTGAGCAATGGTGCTTAGCTTCTATGCTTTACATTAAATAAACTGTATTCTTTTTCTGCTGCATTGGAGGTCAGGCTGCTTTATTCCCACTCCCACATAGTTTGCTTTCACTTTAATTCAGCCAAACTTGGTAGTTTTGCCAAGTAAACTGGACCAGTTCTTCTGGACAGCCCAAGGATTTTAGAGACCCCTGAAAGAAGCCAATAAATACTATGACACTTGCTTTCGTGAACAGAAAGAGAAGCTTCTTGTGAGGGTGACCTTCAAGGAGATAGGAGGCATAGCTCAAATCTGTCTCCCAAATTTGGGTCTTGGGGCAAGTTTTAAGAGATGAGAAGGCAAGGGAAAGTATAGGAATATGAGAGGACAAAGACAAAAAATAAAAGATTATTTTGAGATGCGAGACAAAAGAAAACAAGATCTGGGCTCTGTGTGGGCAGCCATGGCCTTCATTTCACCCTGGTGAGGGTGAGAGTAAGCTGAAGGAAGTCAGCACATGGGGTCAAGATGGAGGGGTATTTTAAAGGTTAGGAAAGTGGGGGTGTTGTGCCCAAGTCATGGGGACCCCCTCATAAATCACCCAATGACCAAGTCCGATGCAAAAGCAAGAGGTAGTTTATTAACTAGCTCAGGCTAGGGCTTCCTGTTCCTGATGCAGCAGGAGAGCAGAGAAGCCCCTACTGCAGAGGGGAAAGCAGTTTTAAGGGTACAGAAAGGAACAAAGGGAGAGGGTGTTGGGTGAACTGCTGAGGAGAGCTGATAGGGGCTTAGGAGACAGGACAATGCCTGTTCTGGACTAATTAGCCTGGGGAAGGATTTACTACTACTGGGGGCGAGGGTGGGTGCCATTATCACTTGGGACAGACATACTGGAGTCGGGGGTGGGGGAGGAAGCAGTTGCCTATCACATTTGGTATGCAGCTGCAAATTGAAGTCTGTGGGACAAAGTAGAATTAGTGAAAGGCTGGGGGACAAAATGAGTTAGTTTTAACAAAATGGAGTCAGCTTGGTTCTTTCAGGGGTTGGTACATTCCCTTTCCTGGGTTGGACATCTGTTAGAAGGGCAGGGGCTAGCCCATTTACCTTTCCCAGGTGAGACATCTGGTGGGGTAGGGCAGAGGGTTGACCCATTCTCCTTTCTTAGGTGGGACATTGAGTGGGAGAGGGGAGGGGCTTGATTCTTTTATGCAGGTCCACCCTATTTGGTTGGGATTTGATCTATCAGAATATTAACTTAACTGGATCTGATTGGGAAGTTTCAAATTTGACCATTTACAGTAAGGAATGTTGAGGGAAACTTTGGCACAGTATTATCCTGGCCAATTGATCCCTCACTTCTAAAAGTTCCTGGAGTTCAGGTTTCAATCATGCCCTGGTTTTACTGGTTCCATGGGGAGGAAACCTTGGTTCTGGGTGCCATTAGAGATCAAAGCTTTTTGTATTGTACATGCCTTGTATCTTTGTCTCTGGTATAACTACACAATAACTTCACATCCTATTATCAAAAGAGTAGGACCAGTTTGGACTGGTAATGCAGTTCCAAAGGCAGTGTAGCCACTTAGCCTAATGGCCTTCTGATTATTTTTTCTTTAAAGAAAAATTTCCCCCTTTATGTTAGCCTGCCATTTGTTCTTAGGTTGAACTCATAGTTTTATAACCAGTCTTAGACATCTAGTTGACTGATCAAGTGGACTCACTCTCGTTGGGTTATAGTTTGGTTTTATACATTTCAGGGAGACAGGAATTACATGCAAAGTCATAAATCAATCCATGGAAGGTGTACATCAGTTTGGCCCCAAAATGTGGGACATCTTGAAGCAGGAGGAGGGACTTACAGGCTATAGGTGGAATTAAAGACTCTTTGATTTATATTTGGTCAAAGAAATGAAGCTTTGTCTAAAGGCTTGTAATATTTTAAGAAAAAGCAGTCTGTTAATCAGAGACAAGCCACTGGCCAAGCACCCAGACTAAGTGATTTGTTATGTAAATTGAGGACCTGCTTGTACAATTTAAGCTTTGTTTTGCAGGCCTATTAGTGAGTTACAAAAGATGTCTTCATGAAGGGAGGGGAGCCTGATGAGGCACCTCTCACTTCCCTTCTCTTGGCTAGTAATTCAGCTTTAGAGTATTAATGACATTTTGGTCAATGATAGACTGAAAATATGATTATAATGGAACAAAAAAATTCTTATTGCCTAGTGACACAGTAGTCCCATGCATTACTTATGTGTTTGTGTTTATTCTGGCATATAAATCTAAGGTACTGCCATTCATATAAAAGTATACTGCACATATACAGTACACAATATTTGATAATAAATACATAATGATTTTGTGTATTTCTTATACTATAATTTTATTATTATTTTAGAATGTACTCTTTCTACTCATAAAAGCTCAACTGTGAAAGAGTGTCTGGCAGACCCTTCAGGAGGAATTACAAAGAAGTCATTGTTATTATAGAAAAGGGCAGTTATATGCATGTTATTGCCCCTGCAAGCTTTCTAGTAGACAAATGGAGGTGGAAAACAGTAATAGTAATGAACCTCACCTTGTGTAGCCCTAGGTTAATGGGCATGTTGTATCTTAGTCTTTAACAAAAAGCTTGACAAATAATAAAAAACTATAAACTAGAAAAAAGTTTATAGAATAATGATATAAAGAAAGTTATTATTTAGCAGTTGTACAATAATAAAAAAGTTTAAGAAGTTTTAACATTTAAAAAAATAAAAATGTTTATAAAAGTAATATTTATATTTAGGCAAAGTTAATTTATTATTGAAGAAAATAAACACCTTTTTCATGAGTTTAGTGGAGTAGCCTAAGTGTAAGCTAAGCAGAATAGCCTACATTTTATAAAGTTTACAATAGTGCACAGTAATATCTTAGGCCTTCACATGTATTCACCATTCACTGACTTATCCAGAGCAACTTCCAGTCCTGCAAGCTTCATTCACAGTAAATGCTCTCTACTTGCATACCACGTTTAATGTTTTTGGTATTTTTATGGCATCTTTTTATGTTTAGATATGTTTAGACACACAAACACTTATGTTTGTTTTATAACTGCCTATAGTATTGACCACAGTAACATGCTCTATAGGTTTGCTGCCCAGGAGCCATAGGCTATGGTTTATAGCCTGGGTGTGTAGTAGGCTACACTATCTAGGTTTGTATAAGTGTATGTATATGATGTTTGCACAATGATGAAATTACCCGCTGCTGAATTTCTCAAAACATGTCCCCAAAGCAGAGGAAAATATACAAATGTGTGGTCTAAATGATCACCTTAAGAAACTAGAAAACAGGGCAAAATAAACTTGAATAAAGCAGAAAGAAACTAATAAATAAAAAAGCAGGAATCGATGACATTAATATTAAAAGCAATAGAGAAATAGTGATGAAACAAAGATGTCTTAGTCTATTCTGCTCCTATAACAAAATACCACAGACTAGACAAATAAAGGACAGGAATTTATTTCCCACAGTTATGAAAGATGAGACGTTCAAAGTGAAGACTTCTCTTGGTTCAGAGCCTGGCAAAAGTCTCTCTTTATAAAATGGTGTCCTGACTATGTCTTCCAGAGGAAAGAAACACTGAGTCCTAATATAGTAGAAGACACAGGTACAAACAAAATTAGCCTCTTTTTGGCTCGGTGCTTATAACTCAGCAGCTAGGGCGCCAGCCACACACACTGAAGCAGGTGGGTTTGAATTCAGCCCCAGCCTGCCAAACAACAATGACAATTATCACCAAAAAATAGTCGGGCATCATGGTGGGTGCCTGTAGTCCCAGCTACTTGGGTGGCTGAGGCAAGAGAATCGCTTAAGCCCAGGAGTTGGAAGTTGCTGTGGGCTGTGACACCACAGCACTGTACCGAGGATGACATAATAAGACTCTGTCTAAGAAAAAAGTAGCCTCTTTTATAAGGACATTAATCTCAATCACAAGTGTGGAGTCCTCATAACCTATTCACTTCCCAGAGGCCGACCTTCCAATGCAATCACCTCGGAGATGAGACTTCAAAGTATAAATTTGGATTTGGGAAAAACAAGTTCATACTATAGCAATGCATTGATTGATTGATTGATTGAGACAAAATCTCACTTTGTTTCCCAGGCTTGAGTGCCTTTGCATCAGCCTGGCTCACAGCAACCTCAGATTCCTAATTTCAAGGAACCCTCCTACCTCAGGCTCCTGAATAACTGGAACTACAGGAGCCTGCTATGATGCCCAGGCCAGCAATAGTTTTATAAAAGACAAACTTGAGAAATTTCTAGAAAGACAAGAAATTCAAATTAGCCACATCAGAAATAAAAGAGATGATATCATCATACCCTACTACATCAAAAGAATAAGGAGATACTGTAAACAACTTTATACACATTAATTAGACAACTTAGATATAATTGACAAATTTAAAACAAATCAAACAACTATAACTTGCCTAATATAAAATAATCTGATAGAGCTATATAATGATTAAAAGTAGAATTCATGATTAAATTGTTTCTTTCCCCAACAGTTCCAGAAAAGATGATTTCACTGGAAATTGTAACCAAATATTTAATGAAAATTAAGACCATCTGTATATAATATTTTCCAGAAAAATTAAAATAAGGAAATACTGCCCAATTCTGTTTTATGAGAATAGTATCACTCTGAATCAAACCCAGATGGAGAGGTTGGGCATCATGGGTCATGTTTGTCATCTTAGCACTTTGGGAGGCCAAGGTAGGAGGATTGCTTGAGGTCAGGAGTTCCAGACTAGCCCAAGCAACATAGTGAGACCTCATATCTACAAAAAATAGAAAAATTCATCAGGTATGTTGGCTTATACCTATAATCTAGCTACTTCAGAGGCTGAGGCAAGAGGATATTTTACTCCCACAAGTTTGAGTTTATAACAAACTGTGATTTTTTTTTTTTTTTTTTTTTGCAGTTTTTGGCTGGGGCCAAGCTTGAACCCACCACCTCCAGCATATGGGGCCAGCGCTCCACTCCTTTGAGCCACAGGCACCACCCTATAGCAAACTATGAGGCAAGTTTGCCTTCTTCTGCCTTCTTATGTCCAGGCAATGAAGTAAGACCTTGGTTTAAATAAATAAATACATAAATAAATAAATCCCACAAAAACCAGATAGACACTATAAAGTTATCCAATTACTTGTATTATACAATCCATTTACTTGGGGAGTTTGCTATTTTTTTCAGATCCAATACACAATATACTTGAGCTTTACCCATATTTACCCATATTGTTATATAATAAATAATATTTTTCAACATTGAAAAAATTTAAGTTGCAGAGGAGTTGAAAGAATTTAACAGGCAACAACTATATAACCACCACTTACATTTTACCATTAACAGTTGGATGTATTAGGTTTATCACTTATTCAACTGTTCATCTCTTTTTCCAAATGCTTAGCCATTTAATTTGTTAATACATTTCGCAGAGAGTCACAGTCATCAAGTACATATCCCCCAAGTGTCTCATTATGCATATCAATAACTAAACTTTAATATTTATTTTCAGCTCCAGTTAACTTTTTTTGAGGTACAATTACATAGGAGGAAATGTACCAATCTTAAAGCCACCTTAATATTAAACAAATATTAACAAATGATTACATGTCCAAGCAAGCAGTTTTATTTCTAAGTATCCAAGAAAAAAAATACATCAAAACACATGTTCACAAAGGTACTTTGAAATAATTTGCATAGCAGATTCATTCAAAATAGCCCTAAACTAAAAAAGCCTATTAACTTGAGAATGGATTAACTAGTATAGTTATCTTCATACAATAGAATATTCCTCAAAATATAGACAAAAAATTGAGATTATACATTTCTTTTTTCCCTTCCCTAGTCAATTCTATTCTTACAGGTCACATTTCTTTGCTACAAGCTTCCAAGCTTCAATCAGGAAAAAATAGAAATCCTGAGTAGACCAATAATAAGTAGTGAGATGGAACAGTTAAAAAAAAGTCCAAAGAAAAGCCAATAAATTTATAGCTGAACTCTACCAGACCTACAAAGAAAAAGTGGGACTTACCACACTAAAACTGTTCCATAACATTGAGAAGGAAGAAAACCTGCCTAACTCACTATGAAGCCAGTATCACCTTGAGATGATAGTGAGGAAAGGACTGAACAAAAAAGAAAACTACAGACCAACATCCCTCATGTACATAGCTGCAAAAATACTCAAGAAAATATTAGCAGGCCAAGTGCTGTGGCTCACACCTGTAATCCTAGCACTCTGGGAGGCCAAGATGGGTGGATTGATTGAGCTCAGGAGTTTGAGACCAGCCTGAGCAAGAAAGAGAAACCCCAGCAATAAAAATAGCCAGGCATTGTGGCGGCCACCTGTAGTCCCAGCTACTTGGGAGGGTGAAGCAAGAGGATGGCTTGAGTACAAGAGTTTGAGGTTGCTGTGAGTTATGAGGTCATGACACTCTACCAAAGGTGACAAAATGAGACTCTGTTTCCCACCCCCAAAAAAAAAGAAAGAAAGAAAATACTAGCAAAGTAAATTAACTACACTTCAAAACGATAATTTATCTTGATTAAGTGTGTTTAAATCCATGGGTGCAAGGATGGTTCAACATGTGCAAATCACTAAATGTGATCTAACACATAAACAGAATTAAAAACAATGACCATGTGATCATCTCAATAGATGAAGAAAAAACATAGGATAAAATTCGGTAATCCTCAAAAAATTCAGCATTCTTCATGATAAAAACCCTTGACAAACTAGACATAAAGGAAAAATTCCTCAAAACAATAAAGCTAATTGTGACAAACCCACAGTAAAAATAAAATACATAGGGAAAATTAAAGGCATTCTTCCTAAGCACCAGAAAACAAACAAAAATGGATGCCCACTTCCACCACATCTATTCTACATAGTACTGGAAGATCTAACCAGAGCATCAGGCAAGAGAAAGAAGAAAAAGGCATCCAAATTGGAAAAGAGGAGGTCGAACTGTACATTTGCTGATAAAATACTCTTACACTGTTCTTATATCTAGAACACTACAGATTCTACAAAAATACTCCTAGAATTAATAAAATTTTTTGAAGTATCAGGTTAAAAAATTAAGGTACACCAATCAGCAGCATTTCTATACAATAATAACAAACAAAGAGTTAAATGAAGAACTCAATACCATTTAAAATAGCTGTCAAAAATTCCAGAAACACACTCAAAAAAGGGAGATGAAAGATCTCTACAATGAGAGCTACAAAACACCAGTGAAAGAAATTGTAGATGACACAAACAAATCGAAAAACATCCCAGGCTCATGGATCAAATGAATCAATATTGTTAATACATCCATACTGTCCAAATCTATAAATTCAACACAATTCCTATCAAAATGCCAACGTCACAGATGTAGAAAAACCAATCTTTAAACTTGAACCAAAAAGGGACCCAAATAACAAAGCAATCCTAAACATGGAGTTGTTCCTTTGGACACATAAGAATAAATCTGGAGGCATCACATTACTTGACTTCAAATTATATTACAAGACTATAATAACTAAAACAGCATGGTACTCATATGCAGGAAGACACATAGACCAATGCGTCAGAATAGAGAACCCTGAAATAAAGCCATAAGTACAACCAACTGATTTTCATCAAAGTGGACAAAAAGAACCCCCTATTCAATAAACAGTGCTGGGAAAATTGGAGAGTCACATGCAGAAAAATAAAATTGAATCACTATTTCTCAACATACACAAAAATGAACTCAAGATGACTTAAAGACTTAAATGTACGACCTGATACCATGAACATTCTAGAAGAAAATGTAGGAAAAAATACACTTATTGACATCAGCCTAGGCAAAGAATTTATGACTCACACCCAAAAAGCAAATAGAGCAACAATAAAAAGGAATAAATGGGACTTGAGTAAACAAAGATGTTATGCACAGCAAAGATAATAATCACTGTGTAAATAGACAACCTAAAGTTGGGGAGAAAATAGTCACAAACTATAAATCTGACAAAAGACTAATATCCAGAATCTATAAGGAACGGAAATCAGGAAAAAACAACAACAACAAACAAACCCAAACTACAAAACAATGCCCCCTGCCAAATAACCCCATTAAAAAAGTGGGTGAAAGAGATGAACTAATTTTTTTTAAAAAAAAAAGAAGATAAACATATGGAAACTATTCTCTTTGTTTAAGATTAGTATCTTAAATATATGAAATATATATGAAAAACTGCTCAACATCACTAATCATCAGAAAAATATGAATTAAAACCACAATGAGATACTACCTTACCCCTGAAAGAATGCCATTATTAAATAGTCAAAAATATTAATAACTAATGTTGGCATGGATATGATGTTGAGAAAACCACTGTTGGTAGGAATGTAAATTAGTATAACCTCTATGAAAAACAGTATAAACATTCATCAAGGAACTAAAAACAGATCTACAATTGGATTTAGCAATCTCACTACTGACAGTCTACCCAAATATAAAGGTCATTTTACAAAAGGACATCTGCACACAATGTTTACTGCAGCACAATTTACAATTACAAATATATGAAATCAACCTAAGTGTCCATCAATTGATAAATGAATAAAGAGAATGTGACACACACACACACACACACACACATATGGAGTAGTACTCTGCCATAAAAAGGAATGAAATCCTGTCTTTTTAAACAACTTGGATGGAACCAGAGACCATTATCCTAAGTGAAGTATCTCAGGAATAATTCCACACGTACTCATTTATAGGTGAAAACCAAAAGATAGACATTAAGAGAAAAATTTTTGAGATGGCATCTTCCAGTAATTCACCAAAATGACAAACACAAAGAGAAAATGGTGAGACACCTGACGCTTGTTCTCCAGGCCTTTTAGAAAACATGAAGTTGTTCCTTTGGACACATATATGCAAATCTACAAGAAAGATGATATGGTAGACATCAAGGGATTTAATAGTATCCTTTGATACACAAACTGTATCAAATTTCACTGTTTGTACACTGTTCAAAAAGGCAAGCCACACAAATGTTACCATGGCAAAACTGGAAGAGTCTACAGTGTCACCCAGCATGCTGTTGGCATTTTTGTAAACACACAAGGGCAAGATAATTGTCAAGAGGATTAATGTTCATATTGAGCATATTAAGCACTCTAAGAGCCGTGATAGCTTCCTAAAATGTTGAAGGAAAATAATCAGAAAAAGAAGGAAGCCAAAGAGAAATGTACCTGGGTTCAACTGAAGCACCAGCCTGATCCACCCAGAGAACCTCAGTGTAAGAACCAAAGGAAAGGAACCTGAGCTGCTGGAACCCTTTCCCTATGAATTCGTGGCATAATAGACATACAGCATAGCACACAGGAGAACCAAGAGAACCAGTTAAGCAGGAGCATAAAGAGCTGGGACCTATTCCCCGTGAATTCATGGCATAATAGGTATTAAAAATAAAAGGCTACTACAAAAAAAAATAAAAAATATTTTAAAATTCACCTTATCAAAATTAAAATATTTTGTGTATCAAAGGATACTATCAAAAAATAAAAAGGCAGCTCTCTCACAAGGGAGAAAATATTTGCAAATTACATATCTGATAAAAGATTAATATCTACATTTTTAAAAGTTACATCTCAAAATTAAGAAAATAACCCAACTAAAAATAGGCAAAGAGCTTCAATAGATTGTTTTTTCAAATAATAATCATAAGATCAGTAAGCATGCAAAAAGATATCCTATAATCAGGGATATCCAACCTCTTTTTTTGTCTGCCTCACATTGGAAGAATAAGAGTTGCCTTGGGCCACGTATTAAATACACAATCACTAAGAAAAGTTGTTTAGCAAAAAAAAAAAAAAGTTTGTGCATACTCTTTGTGACATCTGACACCACACAGAAGCAAACAAAGTCCTCACAGAATCAGCCTGTGGTCGGCAGGCTACAGGTTGGATATCTCCGTATTATTAATCAGTTTGGGAAATGTAAATCAAAACCTTAGTGAGGTATCACTTCACACCTATAGGATGGTTATTAAAACAAGTAAGTAAATAAAAACAGAAACAAGTGTTAGTGAGGATGTGCAGAAATTGAAACCATTGTGCATAGCTCATGCAGTCACTACAGAAATCAGTATCATAGTTTCTTTAGAGACCTAAACATAAGGTCATGAATAGTGGTTCACTCCTGTAATCCCAGCACTCTGGGAGGCTGAGGCAGATGGATTGCCTGAGCTTACAGGTTTGAAACCAGCCTGAGCCAGAGCAAAACCCTGTCTCTAAAAATAACTGGGAGTTGTGGTGGGCACCTGTAGTCCCAGCTACTTGGGAAGCTGAGACAAGGGAATCGTTTAAGCCCAGGAGTCTGAGGTTGCTGTGAACTGTGATGCCATGGTGGGAGCAATGAAGTGAAACTGTCTCAAAAACAAACAAACAAGAAACAGACCTAAACATAGAATTAATTAGCATATGACTGCAATATTTGGTTGTGGGTTTGCTATAGATGGCCTCTATCAGTTTAAGAAATATCCCATCTATGCCATTTTCTTAAGTGTTCTTCTTATAAAAGGATGTTGAATTCTGTCAAATGCTTTTTCTGCATCTATTGAGAGGCTCATATGGCCTCTTTCTTTGCTTCTATTTATGTGTAGAATTATGGTTATGGATTTGCATATGTTCAACCAGGCTTGCATGGTTGAAGCCCACTTGATTGTGATGTATAATTTTTTTAATGTGTAGCAATATTCCATTTGCTAGGATTTTGTTGAGTATTTTTGCATCAATATTCATTAATGATATTGATCTACAGTTTTCTTTTCTTTGTTAGTTCCTTTCCTGGTTTTGGTATAAGGGTGATATTTGCTTCATAGAAAGCGTTGAGGAGGGTTCCTTTTTTCTCAATATTTTTAATAAAGTTCTGTGATAGGTACAAGCTCTTCTTCAAAGGTTTGGTAGAATGTTGGTATAAAGCCCTTGGGTCCAGGAATTTTTTTTTTAATTGAGACAGAGTCTCACTTTGTCACCCTTGATAGAGTGCTGTGGTGTCATAGCTCACATCAACCTCAAATTCTTGGGCTCAAGTGATTCTGTAGCCTCAGCCTCCCTAGTAGCTGGAACTACAAGCACCCGCCACATTGCCTGACTACTTTTGTTTGTTTGGGCCGGGTTCAAACCCACCAGCTCTGCAGTATGTGGTGGGCACTCTAACCATTGAGGTACGGGCACCCAACCATGACTTTTTTTGTTGTAAGCTTTTTTATTGTTGTTACAATTTCAGTACTTGGTATTTATCTGTTTAAGAGTTGTATTTCAGCAATTGTCTGATTTCTTTTCTGAATGTATTTATCTTTGTTCGTTCTTTATGAGGTTGTTGTTTCTAGTCCTTATCTTAAACATTGTTATTGTTATAAAAAAGAAGAAGAAGAAGAAGAAGAAGAAGAAGAAGAAGAAGAAGAAGAAGAAGAAGAAGAAGAAGAAGAAGAAGAAGAAGGTCTAACAAAAGAGTTGTATTTCTTCCTGGTTAAGACTGGAGAGATAATGTGGTTCCAGGTATTGGTCCATTTCCTCTACACTTTGAAAATTTGGGTCATAGAGTATTTTTTTTTTGTAGTATTAGTCAGAGATGATCTCTTGTATCTCTGTGGTATCTATTGTTATTTCTCCTTTTTCATTTCTCATTGAGGTTCTTTGAGATCTTCCACTTCTAGTTCTAGTTAATCCAGCCAAAGGTTTTCTATCCCTCTACTTTGATCATAGTGCTGGAAGTCTTAGCCAATGCAATCAGGCAAGAGAAGGATATCAAAAGTATCCAAATGGGGACAGAGGAGGTGAAATTTTGCTTTTTGATGATGATATACTTTTTTTTTTTGAGACAGAGTCTCACTCTATCACTCTGGGTAGAGTGCCATGGCATCATACCTCACAGCAACCTTAAACTCTTGGGCTTGAACAATCCTCTCACCTCAGTCTCCTGAGCAACTGGGACCATGGGCATGCACCACCATACCCAAGTAGTTTTTCTATTTTTAGTAGATATGAGATCTCACTGTTGTGCAGACTGATCTCATACACCTGAGCTCAAGCAATCTACCATCTCAGCCTCCCAGAGTGCTAGGATTACAGGGACGAGTCAGGACACCTAGCTGATGATACAATCTTATGTCTTATAAAACTCCAGAGACTCAACTACAAGACCCCTGAAAGTAATTAAGAAATACAGTAATGTCTCAGGCTACAAAAGCAGTGTCCCCAAATCAGTAGCCTTCATATGCACCAACGAAAGTCAAGCTAAGAACAAATCAAAGAAAATAAAATACCTTGGAATTTACTTAACAAAGGAGTTGAAGTATCATTACAGAGAGTACTATGAAACTCTGAAAGAGAAATAACAGGAGGCATGGCTCATAGCTGGAAAGAATCAATGTTGTTAATATG
Organism: Perodicticus potto; assembly: GCA_963574655.1. Classification (NCBI taxonomy): domain Eukaryota; kingdom Metazoa; phylum Chordata; class Mammalia; order Primates; family Lorisidae; genus Perodicticus; species Perodicticus potto. The sequence goes on from CAUYRH010051586.1 coordinate 13,789, forward strand.
TTTATGCCACTCAAAGCAATCTACAGATTTAATGCAGTTTCCATTAAAACAGCATAGTCATACCTTGAAGATATTGAAAAAATTGGTCTTTGATTCATATGGAACCAGATAAAACAATAAATAGTCAACCTAATTCTACAAAATAAAAACTAATCTGGAGGCATCCTGTTACCAGACTTCAGGTTATACTGCAAGCCTATAGTGATCAAACAACATGGTACTAGCATAAAAGTAGAGACATAAATCTATAAAACAAAATTGAGAACATGGAGATGAAAAAGCTGCATATCACCATCTGATCTTTGACAAAATGAACAAAAGCTTAGACTGGGGAAAAGAATCCCTTTTTAATAAATGGTTTTGGGAGAACTGGATAGCTATGTGTAAAAGTCAGAAACTGGATCCATACTTTTCACCACTTACAAAAACTGACTCATGCTATATAAAATATTTAAATCTAAGACATGAAATGATAAAAACCTTAGAGGAAAGTGGGGGAAAGCCTTTTAACAATATTGGCCTTGGGAAAGAATTTGTGAAGAAGACCTTATTTGCAACTGCAGTAACAACAAAAATAAACAAATGGTACCTGATAAAGTTTAAAAGCTTCTGTACAACTAAGGATACAATCAACAAAGCAAGTAGCAAATCTTCAGAATGGGAGAAAATATTCACATATTGTGAATCAGACAAAGGGCTAGTGATCATACTATACAAAGAACTGAAACAAATAAATTGGAAAGAAGCAAATAATACCGTCAATCAATGGGCAAGTGACATGAACAGAAGCTTTTCCCAAGAAGACAGATGAATGGTAACACGCACATGAAAAAATGCTCAGCATCCCTACGCAGAAATGCAAATCAAAACTACTTTGAGATATCACCTAACCCCAGTCACAGGATCCCAAAGCTGCAGATGCTAGTGTGAGAGAGGGGTACACTGATGCTCTGTTGATGGGATTGCAAACTAGTGCTGCCTTTTTGGAAAGAAGTATGGAGAACCCTCAAAGGACTAAAAGTAGATCTTCCATTTGAACCCACAATCCCATACTAATGTAACCAAAAGAAAAAAATTATTTTACCAGAAGGACACTGATACTAGAATGTTTATAGCAGTTAAATTCACAATTGCAAGGATGTGGAAACAACCCAAGTGCCCATCAATCCATAAGTGGATTAATAAACTGTGGTCTATGTATTCCATGGAATACTATTCAGTCATAAAAAGATGAAGACTTTGCATCTTTTGTATTTACCTGGATGGATTGGGAGAACATTCTCCTAAGTAAAGTATTACAAGAATGAAAAAGCAAGTATTCCATGTACTCAGTACCACTCTGAAAGTAGTAGACCAACGACTATAGGCCTACATGAAATAAAAACACAATTAAAGTTAGAAAAGGTGGAGGGCAGAGGGGGCTCAAATAGTTCCCACCTATTGGGTACAATGTAGTGGTATATAGCATACTTCCTGTGTACAGGACTCAACTACAACTCAGACTTTGGACTTTACCTTACAAACAGAAATAATGTAACCTAATTGTACGTACTCTCATATGAACCCATAATAAAATAAAAAGAGTTACCAGCAATTTTACTTCTAGGCATATGCACAAAAGTATTAAAAGCGAAGTGTTAGACAGATGCTGTTTATCCATATTTATGGCTTTGGCATCTTTGTTCACAACAGTTAAGAGGCATAAATAACCAAACTGTCCATTTAATGGATGAAGGGGAAAACAAAATGTGGTATTTATTATACATGTAATGGAACATTATATAGCCTTTTAATGGAATGAAATTCTGATTCATTTTACAACATGGATGTACCTTACAGTTATTACATTAAGTGAAGTAAATTATGAGGTAGCTAACTATTCAAATTAATAGAGATTTCAAGGTAACTTTACTGTTATGAATTTCATTTCTCTGCCAAGTGCCTACCACACTACTTTGTCTCCTTTGAGTGTGCTAATAAAGGTCCTTATGGATCTCTGATAATTGCTCTCAATTTCTGTAATAGAATTAGGCTCCAATTAACCACAGGTTCCAAAGGAGTTGGAACTCAAGTTTTAACTCTTGATAATTGAGAGACTATTTAATAAGGCTCTGTGGGTGTTTAACTTTTGAAAATCTCATTAAAAGTTTTCTGCTACAATCCCAGAAGCCTGATTTAATGAGGCTCTAAACACTGCTCTTCCAATTAAGGCCCTTCTCTCTCATGCTTACACAAGGGACACATAGATGGCAGTGGTTAGTTCCTGATGGTCATTGTTATTGAAAAACCCCATCACTATTGTTGTAAAGGGAAAAAATAAATTAAAGTTTTGCCAAAACTATCTAGGCTGTAAGACCAGTTAGAAATGCCCTCCAACTTCTATTTACAAGCATTGGTAATATCTGTTGAGTGACAGAAGACTCCACAATCTTTTAAAAACATTTTAGGAAGAATATAAACTAAAATATGCATACATAAAGGATACGCATGTAACCAATAATGGTTAGGAGGAATTGGGTGGCCATTTTTGAAACCTGGAAAGTTGGTGAGCTGATATTATTTATAGTCTCTCTTTGCTTCTTAACAATTTACTATGCAGACATTTAAGAACACTATAAATAATAACCAATTAGATAATCTTCTGGCCAATCATTTTATTCACGTGTACTATGTTTGTACAAACAAAAGTGAGAGATATTTGACCATCTTGTTTTTGAGGCACTTTTCATCTCTGGTTGCCATAGTATAGTACTGATGTTTTTACTTGCAATGATAGGTAAACCTTGAAGCCTAAGGCATTGTGGATTGTTTAAGTCACAAGGATATTGGTCCAAGGACTCAAGAGCTCAGCTTCTCTTGCTGATTCACCACATTCACACACTTAGGTGCCTCCCTAATAGAAATATATATAGTGCTTACTGAAAGGCAAAAGACCCTTTCCATTTTTTATTGAGAAATATATTTGTATATATTTACGGAGTACATCTGATATTTTGTTACATGCAAAGACTGTGTAATGCTCAAGTCATGGTATTTTGGGTATCCATCACCTTGAGTATTTATTATTTCTAAGTGTTGAGAACATTTCATGTCCTCTTCACTAGCTATTTTGAGATATGCAATACAGTATTGTTAACTATAGTCACTCTACTTGGCTATCAAACATTAGAAATTATTCCTTCTGTCTAACTGTATATTTTGTACCCATTAAACAACCTCTCTTCCTACTCCCTCCCACCACAAACCTTTCCCAGCCTCTGATATTTGTCATTCTCCTTGCGACCTCCATGAGATCAACTTTTCTATCTCCTATTTATGACTAAGATCATGCACTATTTTGAAAAAGACTCTTTTTAGGCCAGGCACTCATGCTTATAATCCCATCACTTGGAAAGCTGAGTCAGGAGTTCAAGACTAGCCTGGATAATAACACAGTAAGACGCTCATCTAAACAAAAAGTAAATAAATCAAATAAAAACTTAGTGATGCGTGGTAGGCATACCTGTAGTCCCAACTTGGAAACCTAAGGCAGGAGGATTGCTTGAGCCCAGGAGTTCAAAGTTACAGTGAGCTATGATTACACCACTGCCCTTCAGCCTGGGTGACAGAGCAAGACCCTGTCTCCAAAAGAAGGAAAGAAAAATGACCCCTTTTAAATATCTTTCTTTTTAATTTTAATTTTTTTATTTTTTTTGAGACAGAGTCTCACTTTGTCACCATGGTTGAGTGTCGTGGTGACATAGCTCATAGCAACCTCAAACTCTTAGGCTCAAGTGATTTTCTTGCCTCAGCCTCTCCAATAGCTGGGGCTACAGGCACTGCACAATGCCCAGCTAGTTTTAGAAACAAGGTCTTGCTTTAACTGAGTCTGATCTTGAACATGTGAGCTCAGGTAATCCACCTGCCTCAGACTCCCAGAGTGCTGGGAGTATAGGTGTTAGCCACTGTGCCTGGCTCTTTTTTTTTAGGCAGAGTCTAACTCTGTCACCATTGGTAGGCTTCTGCAGCATCATCATAGCTTGCAGCAACCTCAAACTCCTGGGCTTAAGTGATCTCTTGCCTTAGTTTCCTGAGTAACTGGGACTTTGAATCACTTGCCACATGCCTGGCTAGTTTTTCTATTTTTAGTAGAGATGGGCTCTCCCCCTTTCTCAGGCTGGATTCTGATCTCCTGAGTTTGAGCAATCCACCTGCCTCAGCCTCCCAGAGTGCTAGGATTACAGGCATCGTGTCTGGCCAATATCATTATTTTTATTTGTTTCTCTCCAATTCTCAGTTTAGTCACTTAGAGAGGTTTTTTAACCTCCTTTTGTTCTGTGTTCTATCTGCCTAAATTCACAAGCAAGCTCATCTCTTTATAAATGTATCTTCACAGAAGAAAATATGGCCTCAAGGCCTTTTCATAATAAAATAAAGCTAAAGATTTGTTTTGCTCTTTCTTAGAAACTTGGATTTCTAATATTAGTTGGGTCATTAATCAGTTTGTCATGTCATAACTCTATCCTCCTACTAAAATAAGTATTGTAACAATTTGCATATTGTCTTTCATTGTTGATGAATCTTTAAGTATGCTTAAAATATTTGTTGGTTGATGTTTGGTTAGCCTAGAAAGTATTTATGAACTTGTCACACAATATAGAATCTAGGAATCTACTGACAATTTCCACATAAAATATGGCTTTTCCCTAGCCCATTTCTCTACGTCTACCACTGTAAGAAGCCATCATTCTAAACCCGTTGTTCAGCTTCCTCTTATTTTCATTCAGCTGTGCTATTTAAATATAGGTTTAAACATCTTTTATTTAAATTGTTTAATGCATCATAATTTTTTTAGAAAAGCTATTGTACAGCAACTAACCTCCTTGAATGTGTTTATGTTATAAATAGGATTTATCTTCATATTTTTCAAATTCTTGGAGTTCTCTTTTTAAAAGACAGAGTCTCACTCTTTGGCCCAGGCTGAAGTGCAGTGGCATCCTCATAGCTTACTGCAGCCTTGAACGCCTGGGCTCAGGTAATCCCCTGGCCTCAACCTCTGAAAATGCTGGGACTACAGGCATGAACCACCATGCCTGGCCTCAAGCTCATTGCTTTTAACTATTGTAAAACATTACATTGTGTGAATACAACACAAATTATTTGTCAAATTATTTAGACCATTCAGATTTGTGTATTTATGCTATAAAAAAAATGGTGGTTTTTTTTTTTTTGGAAAATCTTTTTTGTGACTCCTACTATAATAAAAGTTCCTTGGGTTTTCAGATAGAAATGGAATAGCCAGCCAGTGCCTGTGGCTCAAGGATTAGGGTACCAGCCCCACATGCTGGAGGTGGTGGGTTCAAACCCAGCCCTGGCCAAAAACCTGCAACAACAATAAAAAAAAAAAAAATAGAATAGCCAGACTGTGTAGAATATGAATGCCAAACGTACAACACAGCACTGATCTCTTTTCCAAAATGATCATATCAGTTTTCATTTTAATCAGCAATGCTACCGTTTTCCACCAAGAAACATACTCACTGACATCAGGCATTATTTGAATTTTTTATTTTTTCTGCTTGGAAATAAAACCCCATTCTTAATCAATATTACAGATGTTAACTGGCAATACATATCTCTTTTTCTGTGAAATGTCTGTTCATGTCTTTTATTTTTCTATTCATGTATTTCATATGTACAAATATATGTATATATGTGAGAAGGAATCAAGGAATAGTACAAAATATATATGCATTTGATACTTAGAGTATTGTTCTTCTTAGTTATAACTAGAATTCCACCTATTTTAAATGTTTATCAATGGACAAATTTTCTTAATTTCACCATGGTCAAATTTTTTAATGATGTCTTTTTAAACCTTGTTTAAAAAAATAGATATCTACCCATAGTAGCACAAATATTTGCTTATAATTTATAATAAATATTTAAGTCCTTGTTTTAAATATGTTTTGATCCATATGATGTTGATTTTATACATTATTTGATAGAAATTAAATTTAAGATTGCTCCAATGACCAACATTTTTTCAAGAAGCTTATTAAAATTAAGTACAGATTTGGCTCAGTACCCATAGCTCGGTGAGTAGGGCACCAGCCACATTCATGGAGGCTGACGGGTTCGAGCCCAGCCCAGGCTACTGAGGAACAATGACAACTGCAACCAAAAAATAGCTGGGCATTGTGGTGAGCATCTGTAGTCCCAGCTACTTGGGAGGCTGAGGCAAGAGAATTGCTTAAGCTGAAGAGTTTGAGGTTGCTGTGACCTTGGCACAGGCCTCAGTAATTGACTTTCTCTGAGGCAAGCTACATGAACCCCCCATGTTCGTTCACTAATGTTCTTTTATTATAGTAGGAGTCACAAATTAGAGACGCCATGGCACTCTACCAAGGGCAACATAGTGAGATTCTGTCTCAAAAAAAGAAAATTATATACAAATTCAATTTTGTTCAAAACAGTTATATTATTTGGAATAGATTAATTATAATAAAAATCAGGCACAAAATTTTATAATATCTCACATCCAAGTGAAGTTTACTTTTTGTTTGCATGGCAGTGTTGGAAAGGGGCACAGGTGTGACTTCTAGAACCTAGGAAGACAGAGCCTCTGCCTAGGATTTTCTTCGACATCTTCATTATTAAACACACAAGGAGAGCAGCATACAGAGGGCTGCTCTTTCACTACCCTTTTATCCTCCCTCTCTCCCTCTTTCCCTCCCTTCTTTTCTCCTTTTCTCTATTCCTCCCTCTTTCTCTCTTCTACTCATCTTCCCCTCTCTCCCTCCTTTTCTTTCTCCCTTTTGCTAAAAAAATCCACATTTCTAAAAGAAAAATAGAATTTTCAAATAGCACATCAAATTACAGAAAGAAAATTGAAGACCTACTTTGGATCCACCAACCTTATTTCATGTCTACCCACTCAACAGACACACAAACATTCTCTCTCTTAACGTTTGTGTGTTGTTTAAAGCAATGTTTACATATCTTGTCATTCCTCTAATATACATTATTTTTAATTGCTTTTCATTTAACCATAATACCTTACCACACTAAGACAACTAGTAGTATTTTCATAATGTCATCTAATCACATTTTTAAACATATTTCTTGATAATCTCATGCCTTTTTATACTTATTTGGATGAACATTAGTGAATGAACAAGGGGGGGGGGGTTCATGCAGCTTGCCTCAGAGAAAGTCAATTACTGAGACAATGAGGAGAAGATTGTCAAAGAGGAAAGGATTTACTTCAGGAGATGCAGCTGCTGGAAGGAGGAGACACAGACTGCCTCAAGTCTACCTCCCCAACCTACAGGGGCAGGGGCTTTTTATAAAGGTGAAAATGAATACTGTATGAGGGAAGTGAATATGATTATGTGTTTGGGGTGCTGGGCACACCAGTGCAGTGAGGAATCATTCTAGTATATACATCCCATGAACATAAAACAGTCGGTAAGTTCCTCCCAGGGTAGGAGTTTTAGTATTGTCATGAGCTAGAGGTTCATATTTGTCATTCTTTCAGCCTGTCCTCAGACTTAGTAGGTTCTTGGACACAATCTGTGGTGGCATATCCCTTCTTTTGTCTTTTCTGGACAAACAAGTGTTGTAAGTCTCTGTAGCTATCTCATGGCCACATGGAGGTTCTGCCATTCCTGGGAAAGAGACTCAAAAGAGAACGCATTAGTGCAACAGAAAGTTACAAAGTTCTGGTCAGCAAATCCTACTGGCCTAGGAAATTTAAACATATAAGAACTACAAAAAAAATTATTAAAAAAAGTTTCCTTGCTTATAGAGCCAGTTACACAAGGGCACAAAAAACTTCACACTTGTACTAGATTGTTGTATTGATTGCTTTTAACTACATATGAATTTCCACCTATCACCTATAACATTCAGCCCAACAATATGACTTCAACTTCCATAAATGGTCATTCTGCCCATCTGTACACAGACTAGAAGTGCCAGAGAATAAATACTACCATGAGAGAAGCCCTCAACCAACCACCTGCAAGATTCAGGTCTTATGTTGCCTCCCACTGCCAAGGCTGATTGTAAGGAGTATGTGTCTTACTTTCCCAGAAGTGAGACACAGTAGTGGGTTGCAGTTCCCCTCTATATCAATGTTCCCAATTAATGTGAATGGTTTAAATTGTTCTCTTAAGAGGCTGACTGGATACATAAACTCAGACCGGATAGCTGCTGTATACAAGAATCTTACCTTACCTTAAAGGACAAAAATAAATGCAGGGTGAAGGATAGACTTTTTCAACACAGGCAAATGGAAACCAGAAAAAAACAGGGGTTGCAATTTTAGTAGCAGATACAATGGCTTTAAACCAACAAAGATAAAGACAGATAAGGAAGGTCACTACATATTTGTCAAGGGAAACACCCAACATGAAGAGATTTCGATAATTAACATTTATGCACCCTACCAGAACGTTCCTCAATTCATAAAGCAGATCCTAATGGATATGAACAACTTGATATCTTC